>CAXKVY010001772.1:0-55576 GCA_964058915.1 Tetropium fuscum
ACTGTTTCGGGATTGAGTTAAAATTGTGGGAGGGCATTTTTATCGTGGTTCGTATGGATATTGTGGTAAAACGGGGACACTGCGATGTGGATATCGTAGACCAATATGTAGAGCCTTTTGCACCATCCATTGGTAACCAGTTCATTCTTATGCACGACTTTTTCCTTTTTCAAATGACCTGCTTCATTATATCATCTTAATACTCAATAGTGAATCCCTTAATACTGAAATTTGATTCACACATCCCAAAAAGTTGCACCATAATTACACAATAACAGAATAATAGATATAAATTTTTGAGTGATATTCTTTTTTGTGGCGATCAGTGTAGATGAATTTCATAAGTAAATAAAATGTATTAAATTAACAATTGCATACAGAAATATACACACAACGAAAGAATACAAAGTGTCCTTAAAATTGGATATAGCGATAAAGGTGTGATAATTACATTGTAACTAGCGCATTCGCCATTTTGTAGCACATTGTAATAATGCTTTAAAATTGTTACAAACTAGCTGGAATGCTGTCACTCAGCACCACACCATAGATGTATTTCATAAGGATATCGCCATTGCAAAAATTCCGTTAATATAGGTTGTTGAACCGCTCAACATTCCATGTCTAATACAATTTAAATTTCTAAACCATAAATGGTATAAAATCTGCTAATGAGGAAGGCATATTTAGGACCTGAGCTGGAGATTTTAGTTTATATATCTATAGGTATCTCGTAAACCGTTCAAAATAAAAAAAATATTGATATGTACTTATTTTGAGCAATTAAATTGGTCTCAGCACAAAAGTTTTTACCAAAAAACTCTATTTTGACTAGCTCAATATGACATCAATAATTTGCACTAGCTCTATATAATTGTCTTCACCTAGTTGCAATAGTGGTAATCCGTTTAATATTGAAAATTGTGGTCCATCTTTAGGACATGGTCTCAAATAAATTGCACAAAACCTTCTGCTATAAGATATTTCCGTATACAGGTTTCACTTTCGACTAATTGGATATTTGTATTAATCAAATAAAAAATAACTCAACAAAAAGTTTTATTGAACTCATAATGCCTTTGCGTTTTCCAAGATGATAGAGTAATTATTATCAGTAGTAAGATTATTCGAAGTATCCAAAATAGTAATTTATGACATGTGCTAAAAGTGACATTTTATTTTGTGAGAAGTGAAGTGAAGTGGCGACCCATCCCTTCGAACAAAATGAAATCATTTTTAGCACATAAATATGATACACTATTTTTTTCTACAAACACCATTAAAAGTACAAATCAATGCATTTTTACGTTATTAAATTAAACAATCATTTTGAAAACCAACTATCCATGAAGTTTATTGTTCTAAGATAATGAAAGTTCATCATGACATAAACAAATGTTACAAACTTGTTGCTTTTTTGAAGCGAAAGGGCGAAGGATATCGACTGAAAATGTCGAAAGTATTGACCAGGGAACAAATGTACAAATTTCTCGCAGAAGAGCAGGATCAAGGTTGCTGTAATTTTCGGTGTATTTGGAGCCTGTCATCGCGAAAAACTATGCAACTTGACATTCAATAATATCGAAGATTTGGGAACTTCACTAGTTATGCATATACCAGACACAAAAATTAATGTGTAACGTGGGTACTTTCGTTATTACGACATGTAAATTTGCCTGACTCACCTTTATACTGGTCATTGCTTCCGACAATCTTCGGCTAGTTAGTTGACAGACTGTTGCTAATCTTATTACAATTAGAAGATACGATGGATGGAAGTGAAGTACAGTAGCGGAGGGTTATATAAAAGACTCGTTACAAAACAAGAAGAGCATCGCGGGGTAAATTTTGCTAAAAACTTCGGCGGATAACATTGCTCCCTAACCTGGTATAAGTTCCACAGAACTAATTTCTGCTATAGCTACTAATGAGATTGGTCATGCAATTATTCTAATAATTGTAGTTTCTCTATCTGTACATTTAATTAAGTAAATATTTCTTTGATTTAAAATTTCTTCCGTTAAAAATGAATCACATCATTTACTTTTAACACCAGTCCCTTAAAATGACAAATTAGAGAGTGAAAAATTATATAAATGATACTTTTACTAAAGTTTGTAGAAAAAAGAACTGAAATTCCTCAACCGATTATCCGAAATTTGATTAAAAAAATAGCGTGCAGCACAGTATACGTGATAGAAGTGGATACTTCTTTACCGATTCGTTGAGAGAGTGAGACAGAGAGAGAGAGACAGAGGGGGGTATTGTACATATTGGCTTTGTGGTAACTTGAAGTGTGACACATATTTTCGTGTAGATTTGGTGGGTAGATTTCTCGACAACATAGCAATCGTTGTTCCTGATTTAGTCGTGGCAATGTTCCGGTCGGTATTCATATCTAAACCGAATTTCTCACGAAGAAAGTGAAGTAGTGGCAAGGACGCATCCTCCGCAAAAAGATCATCCATTTGGGTCAGATTCGAGAGCCCAATCCAGATATATATCGCAGGATATGCATAAGTAATATTGTATTCTGGTTAATTCCGATTCTGTCACGATCGTTTATAAATTATATCAAAATTGCTTTCCACCTTAGAACACTTGTGGGGTATCGTTGTCCAAGTCAAAGCTGCATTCTTTATCTATGTTTCTCATTATATCAAAATTGCTTTCCGCTTTAGAACACTTGTGGGGAATCGTTGCCCAAGTCAAAGCTGCATGCGACCTTGAAAAATCACTCTCATGCGGCTAAAGAAGTATTCACTTCAAGAAGTAGATACCTAAATACGGCGCCGCGAGTTTGTCCGACGGCAATCCTCAGTTTTCAAATTAATATGTGCGTAATGGTGAACTCGCACGCACATGATATTCAAAAACAAAACAAACGAAAGCGTGTTATTATATCAACAAAAGATAAAATTAGACGTGCCTAACGCTTGGATAAAGGAGAATTATTGAAAAATATTATTAAAGTATGTGGAGCAGCCGAAAGCACTGTGGCCAAATGGCGTAAAAATGGTCCACAAATCGAAAAATGGGTCAATGTTCTTGTGTCACCTATACCACTGAACGAAAAGTAATTGATGAATGGTATAAAAAAGTTGATGCGTCGTTCTTCTGGTTCTCCCAACAACGTAACCGTGTTGTATCAATTTAGGGGAATATATTATAACAAAAAGCAATGCAGATAAATGAGCCGTCTAGGTGGAAACATCGGCACAGAATTAGGCAACTCAATATTTTTGGCGAAAAAATGTTGGCCGACGAAGCAGCTATCGTTGAATTTAAGCAGACTTCAATCATATATTGCAGAAAATGGTTATGAACCGGATCAAATTTACAATTGCAATGAGAACGGCCTTAATTTCAAAATATTACCATTGAAAACGCCTGCATGTATGTAGGCAGGAAGCGTCTGCGCCAGGTTACAAAAGGAGCAAATAAAGGATAACTAAACTAACTAAATTTGGTCACTAAACAAAAAACAATTATGCCAACTGGAATTAGTTCCAATTGATTTCAAAAAAATCGATCCTTATTTACGTCAAAGATATCTATTTTTTAAAAAAAGACGATTTATTTTATTACCAAAAGAAGAATTGCCAACTCCCATGTGGCTAATAACAGAGGCAGGAACATACCCAATTAAGTGGGTATATAAAAGATATTTAAACACATAAATACATTATAATCGATCAAAAATATTGCATAATCCTATTTTTTACAGAAGTACACCAGTTAAATGTTGTACTTAAATTTAAAATCTATTTTCTACGACCATAGATAAGAAACTTTTATAATACCTAGCTGAAGTAAAAGGAAAAACAATGGGTATGTGTATTTACACTCAATTGTAATTAATCATGAAATTATTGATTATGTAAAGCGCTGGATAACAAACAATCATTGTACCGTGATCATTAACAATATTCTTACTGAATTGGTTGGACGTAACTAAACAGGTAGGTAAGTAACATTAGTGTACGAAGTTTCGCAAAGAAACACAAAACAGCAGTATCACGCCTATTTCTTGTATTTCCAACATATCCACTCGATGCACCTAGAAGTTCAGTAGCCTACTGAGATGCCAACGTGCCGACGATTGTTTTTCGAGTGTTTGAGCGTTTGCATTTACATAGCGCGCTATGTGTATCCAAACTTGCGGTCAGACATCAAATTTGCATTTTCCCATGCGTGGTATGCACAAAAAATTGAAACTGATATTTCCGAATTCGGAATGAAGAGGAATATCAAAGAAAAAAACAACTGAAAAAAACTATTTGAATACAGCCATCATCAGTGTATATCACTGATGACCTCAGAAAATACAGCAGCTGTGACATGCTGCACGATGAATCAATTCACTTATTTTTAGAATTTTGAAAACAAAGTCAAGGAGGGTCAACTTATAATGAACTCTGTAAAAAGTTTGAAAAATAGAGAGGGAAATATATTACAACTTACGTAATTATAATTTTAAGTAATTGTTAAAGTTTTGGTTTTTATAAAAAAAGAGGCAAGTGATGGTCTCTCTATTCTAATATGGGACTTTAAGCAGCGATTAAAAGTCACTGGCATATCCGACAGAAGTGATAGAAAAGTTTCTGAGGAACAAAAAGCGGTTGTGGAAACACCTAGTATGTCATTTTCATCGCCTTCCAAAAAGAAAGGGAAAGTGAATTCTCCAGAATACTATTTTCTTAGTTGGTGGAAAGCGACGCTATCTACTGACTCTGAAAGGGCATGGAGGACGACGTTCTTCCAATGTAGCAGAAGGATATGTAGAAGTATTCATACGAAAAATTTGAGGTATCATGAAGAACTGCTTCAATAAGTACACTTTCACAACATGAAACTCCAAAAGGACTAAACCTATGCAATAATACGAATTGAACAATAAACATAATCGTTAATAATAACAATTTAAACAAATCATTATTAGTTGGAGCTGTTATTATTAATAGTTAGTTAATTTTAAATATTCTTACTCTAGTAGTTATATGTTTTTTTATTCCTGTAATTCTGATGAAAATAACAATGTAATAACAATAACAATTTCTTTGGTATGTCTTTTTTTATTTTATAATTTGTTTTTATATTTTCGTTTTCAAAGTATAATAAAAAATTCATTCCACGTCCAGTTCATTACACGTCCAGAAATATATTTTTCCGTGCTTGTAAGACTTCCCTTATTCACCACAATTTGTTGCACGAGAACGAAAAAATCGTTATTTCCAGACTCCTAATGAAATATTCTATTACTCTGCCCATTACAGAGATGAAATAAAACAATGGTTTTTATACTGACGACATAGAAAATACACAAGACAATGTCAAGTTCAAAGGTAAATCCAAATTTGAGTACAAAATTTTAGTGTAGTGTGCCATTTCTGAAACCGAATTTATCTCACAACAGTACATTGGTCGTGTACAAGGAGAAGTCCTAACTGCACAACATTTTCTAAATAGATCATGTCAGTGACAATCCTGCCAATGTATCTACCTCAGGCTTGGCTAATATAAGAATTTTGGTCAATATTGAGCAGAAAAGTATACGACAAGGGATGGAAAGACTAAGACCATTTATGACGTCGAATTTTTCAGAAAATTCGAGTAATCAAAACCTGGTGTTGTCCAGATGGTGGTGAGACAAATAAAAATAAAAATGAAGGCCATCGAAATAATGGCCCACTATCAATAATTTGAGTATTAAGTATATTAATTGCATTTATTGTTAATTGTTGTAAAATTTTAGTTTGAAGTAAAAGTTTTGAAAAAGTTATCAACACCTAATTATTTTCTGAAAACTTTGGGACAATAGGCTACATGTAAACAAACAAGAGATGATGTATGAAAAACCCACATCAAAGAAGAATAAATAATTATATGCAATATTACATAATTATATAGCTATCTACTCATTACATTCATAATTATAGGTGGAGTAGTAGTACCTAATTGCAGTTCCAAACACCCAATGCAAAACTATCTTTTATCGTCTGCAAACTATAGTAAAGATTCCTGTATGGTAAATTTCAATAAAAAAAACAGTAGTAGTAGAAAGGTACTTTAAATGTACAAACAGGAACGAGATAAAAAAATAATTGGCGATACACCGTTTTAATTAAATTGCGAATTTCACAAAATTAACTGTACGGCTCTTTACTTCCCAAAGATAAGGTAGGTATATGCTAATTTAATTCACTGAAACTTCGCAATCGAATACAAAGCAGATCCTACAAACTAGACAAAGTAGTCAGGCAACGGCAATATTTTCTTACTAGAAAATTCAGCAGTCTGCAACACTTCTATAAATCTTCTATAAATTACAATATAATTAATTAATAAATAATAAAGGTGTTCCAGTGGATTTTCGTGTTTTTATTATGATATACAGGTATGATCTGGGTATATCCAGTTTCATAACAAGTTAAGAGGAGCTTACCAAGTAATTTACTTAATCCCGCTATGCTTATTGTGTCATAATTAAATGATAAATATGTTCAAACTACACTGCTGGTCAATAGGTTGAAATAATTCAAAATTTTAATGTAATCTTCTGAATGATATGGAATATCAAAATACGGTTTTCAGGGCGTTTTTTGAAATTTCATTGGTAATAAATAGCCTTATTATCATATTTTAGTCGTGCTTAAGACAGAAATATACGAGGTGTAAACTAAACCCACACAAAAATTCAAAATTTCGTTTTTACCGAGAATTTAGGAAAACCGAAATCGAGATCAAATTTTTATACCGGGTAGCCTATGGACCAATTTGAAAAAACAAATTTGGCCGTTGATTCATAATCGGATAAGTATTATCATAATTATAATTTCGTTGTAATTACCTGTATAAAATAAATATATGTATATAAAATAAATAAGTTAAAAAAACTGCGTTAACTAATGAACTGGGCTAAGTATTGTAAGTCAAGTCAACTCCGCAAAAAAAAAATATTTTGTTTGGAATTAGATAATGCACCAGCTCCAAATATTGTGTTTATACTGTTATGTGGATAGTTTCGATTGAAAGATATTGTAAAATTTTCATATAAATAAGTGTATAATGTCACAATTGACAATAAAAGAGAGGAGAAATTGTATTTGCCTGTTAAATGAGGGTTTTACGAAACATACTGTTGCTAGGATATACGGCGTTAGCCAAAATATGGTTCACATAATAAAAAAAGGTTTGACGAAACAGGTGATGTTAACATTTTGTACCATTGAACAAAAAAAAATAATTGGAGCTCAAGAAGAACGGATTTTGATACGAAATGTTCGTAGCAATAGGAATCAAAGTTCGAGAAAACGATTAATCGATTAATCGCAAAAACTTAAGGTAAGGTGCCTAATACCTATACAAGAGTGAATCGTGTGTTTATCCTACTTATGACGTGGAAGTGTAGGGTCTGTGTGAAAGTGACATGAAAAATTTGAATGAAGGGAGTTTTTTAAATTCTTTATCAATTTTGATTTGAAATTAAATTTACCTATTAAAAGAATAAAGGATTATTTTCAGATTCAGAAGGAGTCAGACGTCGAGCAAAATGCATACGCTTGGACAGCTGGATCAGCGTGAGAGAGAAGAAAAACTGTCTTTAGACAGATGAGAGCAGATTTAACCTGATCCATTCTGATTTGAACCTGAGAATTTTATTGTGGCGGTAACCTAATTCTAGATATGCCGAAAAAAATATGGTAGCTCAAGAGGCTTTTGGTGGAGGAGGTATTATTGTTTGGGATGGAGTCAAGTGGAAGTGTAGAAATAGAATTTGGTTCCAATAGTTATTCCTTATACCAATTATTATGGAGAAGAAGGAGAATGATTATGGAATATGGCATTGTCGCCTGTGTGTTAATAGGCGACAATGCTCGATATCATCGGCCCCATATTGTCAACCAGATTTTGGAAGAAAACCACGTGCATAGGATGGATTGGCCTGAAAAATCACCTGATCTAAACCTGATAGAGAAGGTCTGGTCTTATTTAAATTATTAATAGTAGCAATTTCAGGCCCCAATTCACCTGAAACTCTAGAGGATCTGACTGAAGCCATTGAGGAGGAATGGGAAAACGTTCTACAAAATTACATCAATAACCTAGTCTTAAGTATACCTACCAAACAGATGCCGGGAAGTTTATAATAACAGAGGAGGACTATCGATATTAAACTACCTCTTACAGCTTGCTTAATTATTCTATTAAAATTACGATAGGAACTTTTTAGGGCAAACCATTTTTCGCTATCTGAAACCTTTTCGAGAAATCTTAGATCAAATTGAAGAATTTCGATCACCGAAGGTGGTGATTTGATTGTTACAATACTTAGCCGACCCGTTCATTAGTTACTACCGTAATTACAACGAAATTGTAGTCAAGAAAAATAAAAAAAACCGTTTCAAGATATTTGTCTAAGGTTTCCCTTCACAGATTTTAAATCTTAAAATTATGGTTCATTTTAATTACCTATAAAGGGTTTGGGTTTGGATTTAAATAAGTTGTGTGCTTATTGAAATTTACAGGCTTTTTGTGACACGTGCTTTTTAAATGTTTTCCCATGCACCCTGTAAAAGAAATGACAATTCTAGCCACTGAGACAGTTAGAGGCATGCAAGCTTACTTTGCAATAAGAAAAAAATCATCATACAAAACAATCATACTTTGTTTTTATACAGTACGATCCTTTTTCAAAAAATTTTCCTAAAATCAATAAAACCCCCGTATATTCGAGAATAAGTGAGTTATCAAAAAACGGCCCAATTGGTTTTTTCTAATTGGTGGATAGGCTACCCTGGTATACAAATTTTATCTCGATTTTGGTTTTCCTAAATTCTCGGTAAAAATGAAATTTTTTTTTGTAGGGGTTTAGTTTACACCCCGTATATTCCTTTTTTGAACACGATAGAAACATGATATTCAGGCCATTTATTACCAATGAAATTTCCAAAAACGTCCTGAAAACCGTATTTTGATATTCCATATTATTCAGAAGATATATGCATCCCAAATTACATCAAAATTTTGAATTATTCTAACCTATTGGCCATCAGTGTATTTTTCGTGTGTATTTCTCTCTCTCTCTCTCTCTGACCAGAACACTTCTATAACCCATACAATAATTTAATCCTCTAGTTACCTCCGGATATTAAATCGTTATTTAAAGCAATGCCCCCTCAAATAAATTATAATAGAATTTGTTTATAGAACACTGTACTAAAGACAGCGAACTTATTTAAACAGAAAACGCCCTACATTTTTACGTTTATCGTCGCCTTCCAGTGTCGGATCTAACAAAAATTCAAAAAATTACGCATTCGCCATATATATATATATATATATATATATATATATATATATATATATATATATATATATATATACATATATATATATTTAAATTGGCACGTTAAAAGTGTTACTTATTTTATTACATGTATTACATAAATTCATAAATTATTATTGGTTTAAAACATCATGTATTCACATGAACCAGAATTTTATGGCTGATAAAAATTCAAGAACGGGCTATGATAATATAATCCTTTTTAATACACGGCAGTTGTGTATCGTTATTATAATTTAATTGGCCCTCCATACACTCCATTATTCCGTTCCATTACAAGAATAAAGCAGCACCAAATTGAATTAAAGATTGCACAACCCAACTGCGCCTTGCTAATGGATACTGAGCAGCTCATCTTTGATATCTACCTTACAAAAAGTAACCGAACTAAATTGGTCCGTTTCCTGTGAGCAACAACTAGTTAATGCCAGCATAACCGTAAATTTGGCGAAAGCGACCACAAAAACAACATTCTAAGTGGTATTTTAAAAAGTAATTGTGCATCTGGGAATTGCCGGTGTATGCGGGGGGATAATATATCCGTAACCTTGTCAAGGTTGCCTTGTAGAGTTGAATAACACCGGAGGATGCCTGTTGCCAGGGGGATAATATATCCGTAACCTTGTCAAGGTTGCCTTGTAGAGTTGAATAACACCGGAGGATGCCTGTTGCCAAATATGAATTTTACCATGGAAAATTTGAAACATGTTATGGTCTACATATTTAACAGATATGTATCCGCTTAGAATAAAGCATGTTTCGCTATAAGAAACGTTCCTGCGAATATAAAGAATTATCGCATTTAAAACGCAACTGATTTTATAGTGAAAACAAACAAAGAAAAATATGTTTTAATATTTCACGAGGTACGAGGTATATATATATATATATATATATATATATATATATATATATATATATATATATATATATATATATATATATATATATATATATATATATATATATATATATATATATATATATATATATATATATATATATATATATATATATATATATATATATATATATATATATATATATATATATATATATATATATATATATATATATATATATATATATATATATATATATATATATATATATATATATATATATATATATATATATATATATATATATATATATATATATATATATAAAGTAACCGAATATATATATATATTTCACGAGGTACGAGGTATATATATATATATATATATATATATATATATATATATATATATATATATATATATATATATATATATATATATATATATAAAGTAACCGAATATATATATATATATATATATATATATATATATATATATATATATATATATATATATATATATATATATATATATATATATATATATATATATATATATATATATATATATATATATATATATATATATATATATATATATATATATATATATATATATATATATATATATATATATATATATATATATATATATATATATATATATATATATATATATATATATATATATATATATATATATATATATATATATATATATATATATATATATATATAAATACGTGAACCATAGAGTACGTTTCTTTACAAAATGTTGATTTATACGGTTGTCTAGATTGCAGGAGTATTGGTCTTACTTATGCTTTACAATTTCAAGTTCTACATTCAAGTTATTTTGTTTTAGAGGCTTTAGTTACTGTAATTTTTGTTTGTCTGGAATAAATTATAATATCGTCCATATAGACGGGATATAGACTCGATATAGATTTGTATACCTAACAAAATATTATCAGGTGCACCATTAGAGGACAAAGATGATGATTTAACTGGTATTTATACCAAAACACTATTCCTAAATATTGTAACTTACCAAATATTATTTTTCCCCATTATCTTTTGAACAATTGATCTTAAAATAAAAATAAAAAGGGCCATTTTTATGCGGAATTTTATGCAGATAGATAATAATTTTTTTTCGGTGTGACCAGTAATATTTGAGATAATTGCAAAAAAATTAGAAAAACAGTCCAAAGCAAAAACAAATTGAAAAACGGCAATTCGTTAAAAAACCGCAAAAATGTATTTTTGCGATTTCAATGTATAGGTATCTCCAACTTTTACATTCGTTAATAAAATACTTTAAAAAAAATGTTTTTTAATATAATAGCTACTTTAATAGCTCTTATAGAGGTATTGAGCCATGAGGTATTTACTGTTTACTGTTTATGAGGTTTACGATGTAGCGGAGGTGTACGATGTTACTAATAGTTAGTGTTAGGTAGAACGCTCCAAATAGATATAAAGTCGACCAACACGCGCGTCAGCGACTGAATGTATGCAACCCAATGCTTTGCTACAGGTGTTATACGTAAAACTGTGCGAACCAATTATTTATTTCAAGAAATCTTTATCCGTTTAAAAATCTTTAACCTGTAATAACAGATACTCCACAAAATTATAAATTTTGACAAACAAACAAACAAATTTTAAACAAAGTTGAAATTGAGTAAAATAATTGTTCAATTTAGAGCCCTTTTGAACCCTACAAATCGCATGCCTATTATTATGACTTTAAATATGTTTCAACTTTCTTTAGGTAAAAGGACTTGTAATTTAATATCAGATAAAATCAAAAACAAAAGAACATGTGAGCGGGGTAGTACCCGCTTTTCTTTCTTGTCACAAGGTACACTTTCACTCCTCCAAAAGGCATGCAGGGCGAAATCGGAGACAATCAACCGTTACCATCTCCCGGTCTAATAACAATTATTACTAACGGAACAACAATTATGTTAAATGTTATCGGATTTCGATTAATTCCAATACAACTTTAGCATCAAATCTGACAGTCGTAATGTTAATGTATTAATGTTAATAATTTCTTTAATACGCAGAAATGCATTAAAGTAAATCTGATTCAGCAATAAAGAACCCTTTAATGGACGTGCTGCCGAGTTTATGCCCATGAACGCAGTTAATTGCAAATTCGCAGAGACAATAGTAAAACCGCACTAAATCTAAATCATATTATTCCCGAGAACATAAAAGGACTATAACATCTTCCGCAAATCCAATCAAATTAAATAAAATAATATGGCGGTCGCATAATCTATTTACTACAAATAACATCTCGGCTAACCAGCTGGGTATAAACTATACGGAATAGAGTAGTAAAATCAGGAATGCTCTTATTGCGCCTATGGTGTCGTAAACCAAAACGAATTCACGGAAATTACAGAAATAAATAAATCATCATCTAACACGAATGGTTGGCACGCTCTTTAAAATCAGGGGACCTATTTCCTTGCTCATCACTAGAGTAGTAAATAGTATTTTATAATTCAGCAAAATTACTAGAATCCCACACCGAGAAAGCAATAAAGACTGTAACCATAAACGCGTTAACGTAAATATCAAAATGTTTGAATGTATAAAGATTTTATAACGTCACAAAATGGTTTTATACCGCAATTACTACAATTCCTCGTTTTAATAATTCTCTTTCATGTAGTTACAATTAGACAGAAATGTACTGATGACATCGATCATTGCCGGAAGTCCTGAACGAAGATATTTTCTCCCGTTATTGGTACATTTTACCAGTTATGGGTACGTTGTAGTCCCGCTGGACTTTTAATTTGGCAGAAGTAGCTAGAAGTAGTAGTAGGATCCTAGGCCATATCCACCTTCCACGAGGAGATCTCCAGAGTCTACCAGGAAAGGTATACCTTGTCTGTTTTTATTGCCCACAGGAATTACCAGATCTTATGTACATAATTGTCCTAAGTTTACCAAGGTTTATCAGTCAATTTAATGTACATGTTAGATTCCTCAGCTTGACTGAAAGTCAATAATATTCACTTTCCTTCCGGCTAGTTTATTAATTTTCACTTCCAATTTAGTGTCATTCTAAAGCCTTTTAGGCTCATGTTCATGTAATTTTAGTTAGTCTTAAGGTTCACTGTAAACCTATCCACTGGGTGCTAAATTATTTATTGTTGGTTTTCGAGCAGCTAAAGAGCTTCTGCATAATTTGGAGGTGAAGTCTGGCCTCAGGTCTGCCAGCAAACCATTTTATCTCAGATGTCGTAGCAAATCGTTAAGTCAATGTATTGTATTATACATTGTTTTTAGAACATATTTCTTTTATTTCATTAAGTATAAGTATGTTGCGCAGAGGTTATAGCTGGTAATTATTGTCTTATATTTCTGCGGTTCTGCGTCTAAATATTTTCTTAAAATATAAATTTAAATAATAAATTAAATAAAATAAATTAAAATTAAATAATTTATAATATAAAAGTAAATATCAGTTCAGTAATCAACAGAATTTTTTTCCAAACAATATTCTTGAGGCATTCTGTTAAATTTTTATACTTTAAAATATTATGTAAAAAGAAAGAGAGAGGGAGATAAAGGGAAAGAGAGAGACGGAATTTTTGACATTTTTGAAAAGGTAGAATGTCCCATCGAAATGACCTCTTTTTTAAAATAATTATTTTTAGTAAGAAAGATGAAAGGTTCTTCTTCATTGAAGTTTTCATCGTGCCTCAAATACCTAACCAAAAATGTCGAACAGCACTCCTACTATGTAATGTAATGAGAAATAATAGTATATAAAAAAACTGGTTCCAATAATAGTCCAGGTAATGGGTACAAAACAAAAGAGTCGACTTGCAAAAGGTCGGATTGAAATTAAATTTGGTGGGGTGGTAGACAGAGGTTCCTCGGTGGTTGCCGCTCAAGGGGCGGGGGGATGAAAACTATACATCGCGACACCTTTCCGGAAACAGCGCCGTTTTTGTAAGTGCTGTTGAAAAAAAAATCAAATAAAATATGTAGAGAACAAAATACGCACCATTTTGGACTTAATTTTTGACTTTTTAACTTACTTTGACTTAAGTTTTCTTTCTACGGCACACCAGTTTTTTGTAATATGCAACCAAACCTAGCGAATCGTGCATCTGCTGACTCTTTCAGAAACAAAAATTTGGAGAATTATTTGAAGTCCATCATCGTCGTAAACCGTCGTAATGGAACTCTGATTTTGATGGAATTTGCATATCAACTCCAACTTTGGCGCGTCGTATATAACATGCCAAAACAAAGCTACATGCCAAAACAAAGCTACATGCCAAAACAAAGCTACAGGCCAAATTTCAAAACTACTCGATTTAATGCAAGGTATGACCCCATTTTGACTGGGCTATCGACTCTTGGACGAATAGGATTACATAATAATAACACTGACAATGTTTTTGTTTTCCAAGCATGGAGTCTTGACAGTTGCACCTTTGCAAAGGACTGAATTTTTCCTAGTCGGAGAATCAGAACGCAGACTCTTGGCGTGTTGCTAACTTGACCGCCATGCCTTAAGCTTATGTTGGACAAAAAACTAGTCCGGTACCAAAACTGATTGTCCAGGTCCGACTTCCAATGGGGGCGACTGTAATATATGTGGTTACTCGGCTTGTATTGCATTTCTTGTTTCTTAATGCTTAACATAATAATTACCAGTGCCAATGCAAAGTACTCGAAACAAAATGAAAAGATTACAGATTTGCCATTTCAAAGAATACAGTTCTCAGCAATGAGTGGATAAAATTATGCCATCAGGATCATTTGAATCTAAAGCGTGCAGAAAAAATGTGTGGGCGAAATTTAAAAGCCCGGTAAGTCAACTGCTTATAACGCTGCAATTAATGCATACTTACTACTTACTAATTACATATTACTGTATATTGTACTTCCTAAGAGAAAAAAATGCTTCTTATCGTATATTTGTGAATATCCATCAATGGTTTTTCGGAACAAACTATACGAGTTTATCTTGCTAACGTATCTTTAACATAGTTAGGGTGTAGTAAAATAATGAATGAATAATTATAGTAGAATGACAGACTAGTAGAATGAGAGCAATAAAAATGGTATTGGACTAGTACAATAAAGAACAAGTTTTTGCATTGAATATAGTTCATTAAAGTTTTGTTTTTTGTATAAAAATAGAAAAAAATAATTATAATCGTAACAGTAACAATAATAACAGCAAATTGACTTATAATAGTCAATTTCTGCTTAAATGGACCTGATAGAATAGCAGGATGGCAACCAGTCCATAGCCAGTAGCTTCTCCTAACTTCAAGCCCAATTGAAGATATAACTAACTCATGGAAATCGAAGACCGTGCAGCGCCTCGAATCAGACCCTGGTTAACTGACAGCCGTTTTAGAAGCATGGCAACTTGTTACTGAGACGTTATGCATCCAACGTAATTCTTCATCGAATTCACAAATGTTTCAGGTTAAATTTTGATTTGATAAAGTTATTTCCAATCACTAGAAAACTATCACTTTCCTTCATTTATAAAACAATCTACTTTTTTTATATGTACCTAAGGTTAAATTTTACTCTTATAAAATAAATAATATTCTATATTTTTTTCACATACTTTCTATATATAAAGTACTATATATAAATCTGTCACTATTTTCAAAAAGTAGATTTACTATTCTAAGTACAGTATTTTTTTAGCACAAAAAAAAGGCGACTAGAACTAATTATAGTTCCCAAAGACATCACTGGCTTATTATGATCCATATAGCCATAAAATGCCGCGGTTCCATATTGTAAGATTTCTATCAACAAATGTGGATTATTTCATACAGAGGTAGGAACGTAAAAAGATCCAGGTTACACAAGAACCTCTCCTTTCCATATCTGAAAAGAACAGCTAGCGCAAAACCTGTTGGACTTGCCTCAGACGTACCTACTAAATTCACGTATATATTGTACGAATTATTGAAGCTGTTCTGTAGGGTTTCCGCAATTCTATTTACAGCGGCCAGTGGCTAAACATGTGCAAGTTTTTGTTGTACCGATAGTATAATTTTAGATCTTGCATATACGTCTGAACGGTTTATGCTAATGTTTGAGCAAGTATTTCATTCCCAGTCCCGTAGCGCGTAGGGTCACGCAACTATACTTTTTGCACAGAATTTCTTATAATGATCAGTTGTTGCTTCTTCAGCTTACTAAACTCGTATACCCTACATAGCTTATAATACGCATTGCTCTATTAAATGTAATATAGTATTAGGTATATAGGTAAATATTAAAATTATCGAGAAGAGCATGACATGAAGAGCACCTCAAATATTACAATAAAAGTGAAAGGTTAAGGAGATAAAGGCGAAAAAAATATGAAAATAAGTTTGTGCCTTTCGAACGAAATAACTAAAAAAAATTTCGAATAAAAAAGTTCTTTTAATTTACAAGAAAAAAGGTATCCATAGTTTTTTTGTGTAAAATGCACCGTTCTTGAGATATGAAATGAAATTCGTTTTTTTGCGATAGTGGCTCCACCGACACTCGGAACCCCTCCAATCTGGAATTATGTCACAATAATACTAATGTCACAAATAATACTAGCCCCTATATATAATTTAATGTAGATTTCCCTCCTTTTTGCGATATTTTGATGGGCTATAATGTAAGTCGTTGTTAGACATATTCTCCTCCTATTCAGGAACGTTCATAGGTAAGTAAATATTTATAAATATTCTTACAGTTTTTCAACAAAAGGCTTAAATAATAAAGCATTCCAATCAAGCACGTATAGTTGTATAGTTTCCAGAGCTCACGTTAGGCGGACGATTTGAATTTGAACTAGTTAGTAGGCGGATATGATCACCTATATGGGGCGTAATTGTTAGGTGATCAATTATATATGCCTCATATATTTAAGTAACTAATAAAGCCAATTGATAAGTAATTTCAACGATAGGTAATAATAATGAAATATGTAAAAATGGCTAGGACTTAAAAGAAAATAAAAAGCTCGGGTCCACGCAATATAAAAATTATCCTGAAGAAACGAGAATAGAAAGAAAGAAACCTGGACGAAGTGTACGAAGAGTGACAAAGGAATACAATATGCCATCTTTTACAATGCACAATAAATTTATTGATTTGCGCGTACGTACAAATGGCGGCCAATCTGAATTTACAGTGGAAGAAGACAAAGTATTCATTAAAGCTGCTAGTTGCTTCAAACCGTGACAGTTGGGGGATTTCCACTATCCATATTAGATAATTGGCTAAAAAGTATCTAGATAGACAAGTGTGTAAATATAGCCAAATTTAATAATAATTTGCCTGGTAAGAGATTGAGCTTATTTCCTATTAAAACGACTTAAGGATAACATCTCGTAAATGGGCTGCAAATATTAAAAGCTCGTGTCGATATTTGAAGAAAAATTGTTGCAGATTACGTCAAAAACTTTGCAAAAACATTGGAAGAAGGAGTACTATATTCAATACATTCATTTATTCAATATATTCGATTTATTGAATATATTCAATATATTGACCATATTCAATATATTCAACATATTCAATATATTTAATATATTCAATATATTCAATAAATTCAATATAGTCAATATATTCACCATATTCACTATATTCAATATAATCAATAAATTCAATATATTCAACGTATTCAATATACTCAATATATTCAATATATTCAACATATTCAATATATTCATTCAATATATTCAATATACTCAATATGGTCCATATATTCAAAATATTTAAATATATTCAATATATTCGCTATATTCGCTATATTCGATATGTTCGACATATTCCATATATTCGATATATTCGATATATTCAATACATTCAATATAATCAATATGTTATATATTCAATATATCAATATATTCAATATATTCAATATATTCAATATATTCAATATATTCAATATATTCAATATATTCAATATATTAAATATACAATATATTCAATATATTCAATATAATTATTCAATAAAATATAAAGAACAGAAACTGGTTGTGGTCTGTAAGATACTCTGGTGATGAACTTATTGAAGGCTATGTCCAAGACGTTGACTTGGAGACTATTTTGAACCCAAAGAAACTGAAGATGAGAGAGGAAAATATGTATTGGTGAAGATATATGAGGAGCGCGTGAAAAAACTCTTTATCGATATGTCGTAATAATTCAGGGAAAATCAGTCGATGATGAAATTGAAATAATTATAAAATGACACAATTAAATCAATTATTGACAAAACAAAACAAAAACTTTCAAGGTGAATACAATGATTAATTCGTTGCTCAGTTTTCTGATCTGAACAGTTGCTCAGTTTTCTGAATCGTGAATTATAAGACAGTGGCACCGCTCCATATTGTATTTCGAACAAAAATAAAATGTGATAATTTGATTTTTATTCCGGCTTGAGCTCATAGATATATTTCAAATACTGCAATTCAATTTTTGATTGTTGTTTAAACTTTTGCTAAAATGTATAATAGTAATAATAATAATTTTGATATTCTAAAATATATTTTTACGAAGAAAAATACTCATAAAGAACTATCAACAGATAATTGAGTTATTTATTGAGTAAGTTTCTTTTTAGTATAGTTTCAAAAAAAAAGCAAAATGATTTTCAATACCGATATCGAATCCCTTTCAACTGGAACATCGAATAAATGAAATTATACCAATATATTGAAGAAGCAGAAGTCAAAAAGTACATAGAAGTATACAGATTCTTTAAAGATATTTCTAATATTATATCTACTATACCAGTTTCAAACGGTTCGAAATCATAAATTGGCATTGCATTTGTAATCAATTTTTATTAATTTATAACCCCAGGTTTAAAATATATGAGCCCCGCTGTCGCTATAACTTTGTCAAAGTGACGCCTCCCATGTACCGTATAATTACCGAAATTATTTCTATCTCAAACAAAACTGGAATCTAAATAGATGTTACTATAGATATTAAATGCCAGGGGCTGTCATTTAATTTATGAACTGTTAAACATGGCTTCACACCAACACAATCGGTCATTAGTATTATTTCGTGTGAAGCTAAGGGGCAGGTAAAATTATGTTATCTGATATATGGTACCTATACTTGATAATTATTATAGGTGTTATTGTTTTTCAAACAGTATATAAAATAAATTCCAATCTAAACACAACTGGAAGTAAGGTTAGAAGGTTTTCATGCTATGTTACTTATAACAATTTATAAGGATATTTTTTTATTTTTAAGCACGTATAAACATCAGCCAGCTTAATGTATCCCTGTACAAATTTTGGTGCTCTGGCATGTAAAATAATAGATTTTTTATTGTTTGGGTCTGTACGTAGAAACTAAGTGCAAGTAATCAGGAGGACCAATGTCTGTGCCCAGGCCAACACCAACTGGAAAACCATCCCTTGCTTTCTCAACGAAGCTGAGAATGAGACATCAGAATTATCAAACATAACGTCATAAACTATTTCGTATTTTTATTCCTTTTATTATAAGCTTCATAATTAATTATTACAGAATATTTCTACAATTTTAAAAATATGTTTTTGAACAGTGTTTTGAAAGGTTATACGAATACATTTAGTAACTAATTACTTATTAATAATTACTAATTACTTATTACTAATTACTAATTAATATTAAAACTGATCAGTTTTAATCGTCTCCGGATGATGCCAACTTGGTTGGCGAAACGCGCGTCGAGCGAAGTGAAAGTGTTTTGGTGTTTGTGGAAACTACTCCGAGTGTTACAGTTACATCAAAGGTTCCACCCCTATCCAGTAAATTTTTACATGTGTAATAAAAAATGTTATAATATGACTGACGTCTATAGCCATTTGTTTTTGGGTTTTATGACAATTTATGACTCCAGGAACCCGTAAATATCAATATATTTTTTAAACTACATTATTAGTGAAAACACATGTGACGCAACAGACCACAACCAGTAATCACAGAATTTCGGTTCTATTTAGAAAAAAAAGTAGTTATCAAAAATTGTTTATTTTATTATTACCTTGAAAAGAAGGTAATAATAAAATAAACAATTTTTGATAACTACTTTTCCAAACCAAACTGAGATAGGAAAAATACTATCTGAATTTGGGGATCTTCTCCATCAAATTCATTGCTTGTACTTTTTCGAGGTGGAAATTTATTTTTCCTGCAGTACTGAAGCATTTCGGCAATATACAAAAATATACAGCATATACGATGTAATCAGATCTTTAACTATCAGCGTAAAGCTAGTATTCCCAGTTAAATTTTTCTGAAAGTTTGCATAACATATATCCATTATCCAATGTATTAAATTCAAAATAAAATTACTCTTACAGTAACACCATATAACAACATTACCGATCATATCAAATAAGCCAAAATTAACATGAACTCTTGCTTGGTTAAAACTGTTTCCTGAATGCAACAACACCTGGAGGCTAAAACTGCCAAAATTATCTTTGAAAAAACTATTCCCGTGGAATGCCGTCGGCCGATTTGCACAGAAGAATATGTTTACGCATTTAACTAGTTACGTATCTAATGTGGAAGTACAATCTCATTCCAAAACTATTAGTTTATAAGGAAAGGAATTCCATCAGTGTCCAATATTTTTTTAAATTATATATAATATATAACCACATAGCACTGTGTGAAATTATAGATAATTTTACGGTCGAGTATGCAATTACTGAATACGTGGACTAGTTGCAAGAATAAAAATTCTGATATGTTGCTACATATTTATGCCTGCGACGTGATGAAAATAATAAGGCTATTGGGTATAGAAATTACTAGTAATGGCCAAAATTGCCTAAATGAAGGTTTCAGGCACAAGAACGGACTTAATAGCGGGACATCCCAGTTGCACTGGGTGTGTTTTTGTAAACAAAATGCAAAGTGACGTTCCTACTTTAATGCAATAAAAGAAAATAAAGACATTCGCTTGACACCACATTCATACACAATGCAACTCTTATATAAATGACAAATTAATTAATTATGCATCCAAAAAAGTATACGTTTACATCTGTTCCCGAATACCTACATAATAAGGAAACACACTGAATACAGAGTATACCAATTTTTATATCAATAACTTCGGCATCGAATATCAATAACGGCTTAGTATTACTATGTGGTATTACTATAATGCTCAGAAGTCCATGAGAACCAAATATCCTGGCATTCATTATGTTTAGGTTTTTGCGATGAAAGAATTTCACAGATATACATCAAAATTGCCTAAACGAAGGTTTCAGGCACAAGAACGGATATAATAGCGGGACATCCCAGTTGCACTGGGTGTGTTTTTGTAAACAAAATGCAAAGTGACGTTCCTACTTTAATGCAATAAAAGAAAATAAGGACATTCGCTTGACACCACATTCATACACAATGCAACTCTTATATAAATGACAAATTAATTAATTATGCATCCAAAAAAGTATACGTTTACATATGTTCCCGAATACCTACATAATAAGGAAACACACTGAATACAGAGTATACCAATTTTTATATCAATAACTTCGGCATCGAATAGAAGATACAAAAATAAGAATAGTTTGCTATATAAACTTAATTATAACGGCTTAGTATTACTACGTGATATTACTATAATGCTCAGAAGTTCATGAGTTCTAAATATCCTGACATTCATTATGTTTAAGTTTTTGTGCACTATATGCACTAAATATGCACTACAATGAAAAAAAAGGAAAATAACTTTTTCCGATATCTTCAACGCGAAGCAAAATATCGGGAATGGACCCCCTGTGGATGGCTGCCGTTGTCCCAGTTTATTACTTAAATTTAAGTTGCTGGACGCAAAATGTACGTCTTATATAGGACTACAATTGTGCGAAATATCACATCTTGATTCCAAAAAATAACGAAAATAAATGGGTGTCTTCATTTTAAATGAGACACACTGTATATATATATATATATATATATATATATATATATATATATATATATATATATATATATATATATATATATATATATATATATATATATATATATATATATATATATATACCCACACACATTTGAAAATCTTGTAAATGCCCCTACGTTGCATTGGTTCGACTACTCTGTGAATGTATGAATTTGGAGATATTAAGAAAGCCCTACGTTGGGCGATAATTTGCTATATATGAATTATTGAAAGCTCTTAAAATGCCGTATGTTGGTTGATAATTGAGTTGCATTGATATTATGTAAATATGTGAATACTCTATTACGTTGTTTTAGATAAATTTGTATAAAATGAGATGTTGTAAAAGAAATAGTATGATGAAGAAATATTTGACTAGCTTAGGATTAGGATACTTACACTATTTCTTCCGTATTGAATCTTTCTTTTATAGGCGCCAGTATTATGAACACTAATTTCTATTTTACTACAAGGATCACTTAAGACATGAGCACTCTTTAGTCCTAGAGGGTCCAATTAGGTCTATGATAATTTCTTTGCAAGATTAAATTTTTTAAACTGAAGTTACTTTTTCAAAATAGTGAAGTTATGACATTATAATATTTTATTAAATTTATTAAATTTTGTTGAATATCAAATTGTATTATTTTAAAATATTTCCTGAAAAGTTTCAAAATAACAAGAAATAAGAAGTTGATTGGATATGACTATGTTTATTGTCATATATGGATTAATAAAATAAACAAATCTGAAAACCTTATTTCTACCCTACGCAAACCTATGTAACTTATATCTACATGGGTCCTCTGTCCTCTGTCACAATGTTTCTTGAAAACTAGCAGCAAAGTTTGAAACTATTATAACTTTTGGAAATTATGTTAATCTTTTTTATTACCACGCACAAAAACTGTATCACTTTTCTTGATAACACTGGTTGGTACATGAACTAACTGCTGGGCTTTGATGGTGGTGTCATCTAGCGGATGTCGCCGTACTACCTCTGGAATGTTGCTTTGACCACTGATACTCTGCTATGAAATATATTCACCCTCAAACCTTTAATTTACTGCTTCTGCTTTTATATTCATTTATCACTTAAATTTGCGGAGAAAATTATGATCTTTTTCTTTTATATTAATCACAAATCTCTTCTGCGGCTGGGACGCTACCAAGCCTTCCACTTCTTACTCGTTAATTACGACGAAAACACTTATTTTTGCAGTTATTTCTGCTTGTATACCTTTTACACTGATGTTCTTGTTTATTAAGCACGAATTTAATATTATTATTTTAGTGTTACTATTAATTTATAACAATTTTTTATGAAAATGAGCAGCGTGGCTGTTACCTCATCGAACGCTTTAGCTGGACTCTTTTCTTGTTGTTTATCGTTACTACTGATATGCTGTATAAAAAACATTTGCATTTCCTGGTTACCTTAATTCTTTCTTGTTATGTTCTTGTTGACATTTCATTTTGGTTCGTAGCTAGAAACTCTCGGAGCCCATTTGTACACTAATGCTTTCTCATTAATCTTTTAATCTAGACATAGTTTATTAGTGATCGATACTCTATAATTATTATCGAGACTTATCTATTGTAATTATGCTTGAAATAGATTTTTGTGCCGATTAATAATTTAGTTATAATGATATTATGTTCTGACCAATCAGGCGCGTAGCTGGTTGGCGTTCCGCTATAGTATATACGTTGGTCAGAGATGCGAAATAAATGCCTCAGATTAGCCATACACGGACACAGAAACGCAAACTTACAAATAGAAACAAACATAGCACAACAAGTCACAGGTACACCTTACATATCACAGTACATAGAAGACAAAATCATCATCAATTTTAAACGCAAATTAGACACCCATAATAATCCCACAATAATAACAGCAATGAGACCAAAATTCCAACATCCACCTAAGTATCCCTCCCACAACTACGCCTACACCCCCTAGCCCCCGCCACTAACAACATCAAAATAAAAAAAAACAAAATGAAAACAAAAAAATAATAAAAACAAAAAAAATACATAAAAAAAATACATAAAAAAAATACACAAAAAAAATAACAAAAATATATATATATATATATAAAACAAAAAAATATAAAACAATCAAAAAAAAATATAAAAAGCCAAAAAAATAAATAAAAAACAGGCATCAAACAATAATAACAAAAATAAAACCACTAACATAGAATAAGAAAAATGTAAAAACTCTTCCAAGCCATAAACCAAAAATGTAAACTAACAAACTAATAAAAATAACCAATTAATAACAAAACAACCAATCACACATCCTTCACACCCAAAACCGAACCGAGCAATAAACACCGGAAACCGGAATCACACTCCTAAAAACGGACATCCTCAGAGCAAGAGTAATAATACCATAAAAACCGGCTAAAGTACCCATAAGGGTAGAAGCCAAGCTGTAAAGCACATCCACGAACTACTGTATGCTTGCGTTATACTAGTATATGCGATAGTTATTGATCACTGCCTTTAATTTAATTTTTAATTTGATGTATTTACTGAATTTGATTACTCGCAGTCAACTTAGTGACTGCGATCTAAACGCAATCACCTAAACTCGTGATAAAAACTGCAGTTTTTGAGAAACAAATAAATAAGAATTAATTAACAATAATTGAAAGTTGAAAAATCTTAGTGCGTCGAAACACAAAATTTGCTACAGAAATAAAAATGTTAATAATTAAGAATTTAACAGGACATAATTTTTATTGAGAAATAGAAAATACCATCTAACGTACCAAGAGTCAGCAACCAGTAACACAACTTTGTCATATATATATCGTGTTTTAACATTTGGCAAGAATAAAATTAGCTGGCGAAGAAATTCCACTCCATGGAAAAGCATCTAGTATTTATGACAGGTGGGCATCAATAATAAATGTGCATATATAGCTTCCCTGCTGTACCTACTATAACATACCACATAACAATGTGGAGTTGCGGGACAGCAATAATTGCTACTTCACAGATGCATACATTTGTGACAGACATGCCTTGTCCACGTTATAATATGAGGATATTACATTACCGTTACCTAGTAACAATACAGCTCCAGGGGGATTCTTACACAGCCCTACCCACCAAATATTGGTCATAAAGGAACAGCTTAACAATCGGCAATATAAACATCTCCATTGTTTTTGCTATGCACAATGTTATTTCGTTAAAACTACTACTAATAGCCAACAAAATTATATACTCTTAAAAAATTATATGTATACGTTTTCCCCGCTTTTAATTCTGCCAAGAGTAGGGCAAAAAACAATTACATCTGACAAGACCTATGAATCCAAATATCGAAACCGCTGCCGCCGCCGATATTCTTGGCTAGAGATTTGACCTCGATAAGAGGGGTCCGAGCGGTACCACGCTCTTTACCCCTAATATCTATGTAAGCCGAGGCCGCTTCGTGAGGAGTAGTAAGGTTTCACGTGAACGTCCGTACAAATGTGTTCAGTGTCACACGAAGTTGCGCAGCCTCCCCCGGTCCTTGCTGATGGGCCCCACCGGAAAAGCCTTGCTTCTAGCGCTCTTGATTCTTCGCCGGTGTGTATTACCCCCGGGGGTGTCATGTCGGGTGTTTGACGGATCCGTCCTGCCTCTCGCCGGGCTTTGCTTGAGTCCGGCTACACGGCATTCAGGTTGGCATGGGACGACCTAAGACCGAACGCGTGGAAAGTAAACAAAAAGTCTCTACACCAAACAGTGAATAAACATGAGCAAAACCAAAACGGCTTGGTCACAATTTTCTTTAGCTAAAAACTTCTAAAATCCATTAGTAACTGATTCATATATCCGCTACATATTAGAGAAAATTTAGATAATTTGGTAAACATTAATAAACCAATGGTGCACCTATCATGAAAATAAAAGTAGATAATTATCGAAATTTACACAAATCATTGATTACGATTGTTAAAGAAAGAACCGCCAAAGACGAAGAAACAGAAAAATGTTCCTTAAGGTTTTTCTAAGTTCAAAAATAAATCTTTGTTTACTTGGAGCGCATTTATTAACCGCATAATATATGTCGTTTACGAAGGGGTTATTGTTCTGAGTTTTTGCTTTTGTGTATAAAACTCGCGCCGATATTAAATTAACTTTATTACTGAAAAATTTATCGAAGCTTCCCATAAACGATGGTCGATAAATCGCCCCATTAAAATCGGTTTAATAATAGCTTACTGCTGCTGATGTGTCATTATACAGAGAATAATTGTTGTAAATTCGTCGTGAGGGTCGTAAATTCTGCGGAAAGCGAAAAATTATATCTCACCATATGTGCAAATGGGAAATTAATTATTTCCACAGGCGTATATTAGCATGTATACAGCGTGATCAGTTAAACTTCGGAGATCATCCGTCATTCATGCTACGATATTGGGGTAAAAACTCAAATAAATAAAACCAACATAATTAAATTTAAAATATTTTTGAGTTTCTAGTTTCTCGAGTTTCTTTTGAGAAAATCACTTTTTGGTACATATGGTCCATCCTCTATAATTCTGTTTATTTTCTTTCTAATTACCATGGCAACAGCAGTGTGAAGGGGAACAATTTGGAATTTTTAAAATGCTATAACTTTAGTTTGCCTTATTTGAATTTAACAAGCGGAGGCTCATTATAAAGAGCTATTTAACCCAATTTAATATTTTTATAAACAAATTTGATTTATGTGCCCAAAGATAGGGTGCGATTCAAAGAAAGGCCATATTTCTAAAAAAAATCAAAAAAATATTAAATGCAACCAATATACTTAGCTTCTTTTTTTTACTGTGTTAGATCATTAATATGCACATGAAATAAGGAAAATAAATAAAGAAACCGGAGGTATTTCTTTCAGTTTTAAAATGATGGCAAAAATAGTAGAAATGTCAGGGCCTTTTTAATTTTCTAAAGCAAATTAACTTGCTCTAATATGAATAATAAATCTTAATACTACAAAATTACCTATAAATGACCTTTTCTTCACTTTAGAATTTTTACTAATAATTATGTTAAGTGATTGTTATGTTCTTATTACAAAATGCATTAACATGTTTTGTTTGTAAATACTGTATGTATTAATTTATAACAACACTTGATTTTAACTCACTATTATTCTAAACATTAATAGACCTCCTTGGTCGGTGTAATCACCTCTTTATAACAATTTGTTGGAATAACACTTGGTGTACACTTGAGTTGCTCAAGTGTACACCAAGTGAAAGTGTGTGCTTAACCCTTCAATATTATATTCAAACAACTAACTATGGCTTTGCTTCTCGTCTCCAAGGAACTTGGAATTCATGTTAAGGTAAGCATTTCCTATTTCATTTGTTTACTTTAATATCAACCATTCTTGACTAATGAGAACATATTATATTAAAAATACAGGGTGATATTTGTACCTACCCTCTAGGCGTATCTCCGGACTAAATTGGAATATCGAGTTGAAATTTGGGTTGAGTCGGTTTCCGGAAAAGATCTACCATTCTAAAATATTTCCGATTTGTTATCACTTCCGGTTTTACCGGAAGATGACATCAACTTTGTTATTTTAAACGAAACTACTCCATTTTTTTACGTTTTTGGATTTTTCTTATTAAGGATAAGTTTGATAAGTTAACTCTATCTTGATTCTCAACTGTTTTTGAGTTGATTTTTTAAGTGAAATCTTCTTTAGGCGCGCTCAGCACTTTTATTTTTGTGGGTGTTGAATGAGACTGGGCCGTCTGGCGTCAGGTTCGGCTATGTAACGCTCCTTCGGGTTAGGGTTGGTACGGAAAGAACTGAACCGGTTCTTGAGAACGCGTATTGACTAACCGTTCAGTGAACCGGTTCTCGAATACGAACTATACCTGTTACCTGTTATTGAAATTCTAATGTTCAGAACCAGAACCTCAGACCAGACAGTTCAGACGCAGTTGACTGTTCAGACGTTCAGCACGGTTCGGACTAGTTCCAGTAATTTCATGTACTTCTTACTTCTTGTATTAAGTTTTGCGATGCGAGTTGAATATATTTTACATAAAATAAAAATTAAACATATAAACTAACTAGTATGTTAACTATAGGGGGTCTGCCCAGTATATGTCTTGAGATTTGTTATCGATTACTTATACGAGAGGACCTGTTTACATAAATTACATTTAGCTAATTGCTTATTTGGGTCCGCAATCGTAAAAAAAAATCCACATGGCGCTAGTTCTTTTATTCATTATGATTAATTTACCGCCCATTCGTATTTTCAATAAAAAAAGTCCGTTATATACATGATACATGCGTAGTTGTCACAGTAGAATGAACAACTGAACTGGAACTTTGTAGTCGTTGTTTCGACATCGACACGTTAGTATCGTGGTCTGAACGTTCTGAGCGGTAACAGGTATTGAGAACGGTTCTGAAAAAAGAACGGAACCGTTCTCACCGGTTCATCAATTTCACCTGTTCAGTACCATCTCTACTTCGGGTAGAGTCGACTCGAGTCTACTAAGTGAGAGAGGATCAGTCGGCAGAGCTAGACAGTAGAGAGAGTTTGTGAGTATTGAATGAGACTGAGCTGTCACGTTCGTCTATGTCTATGTAACCCTCAGTCCACTTGTTGACGAAGCGAGAGAGATAAACTTGAATCTAAAGTATTTACAGCATATTTTAACAATATAACAATATCAGGAGGTTCCGTCTGGTCGGGTTACCGTCCAATTGTTTTCCGCTTTGTATCGAATTGAATTGGATTGAATCGAATCGACTCCCGTCGCAGTACTTACTAAATGTGAGTAGGTAGTTTGGAGCGACATACAGCGGGGCGGCATCTAGCGCCGGTTGCCTGAAGTATCTGTGTCGCGGGCGTACGGTCAACGTGTATTAACGGGTGCGTTGTACGGGCGGACGGTTACAGTATATATTTTAAAATTTTACTTTGTTTTAAAACACTGAGAATAAATCATTATTTTTAATTGAACGTAATTTAATATCATACATATGTGTACATATGTAAATGTGACAGAATTTGCTGTGTATGTATAAGACGTTATTCATCAACATAAGAAATAGTGTGTATTTAAGATCACAAGATTGACGCTTGCTACGTCTTATCAATAGGTAGCGATAATATTTCCTATTCAGGTATGTTCTACTAGCATTTTTGAAGTGAAAACTACATCAACGGGTATGCGGTGTATTGCGGGTTGTGGTAATATGGGCGGAGAGTTACATTATATATTTTAAAATTCGAAAATTAGAAGTTTTCACTTTTTTCGTGTGGTCATAAGCACACACCCATGTTTTTTTTTAATTTCTTGCATTTACAGCATCTTCGTTTCTTGTCGTTATCTTCAAGACAAAATGATAAAAATTAATGATTTTTTGACACATCCTTAGAATGTTAAAAGGTTATCAACTAGTCAGTAGTTATTGAAAAAAAAAAAACTTAAGTCAGAAGCATGTATCTCTTAAATATCACAAATTTAAAACCAAAAAATTTCATTGCATCCCATTTTTTTATATCTTTACATTTACTGTTTAGTTCTTAGTAAAAAAAAAGTATGCTTCTAAAATTGATATCTACTGAGAAAATTGAACATATTTTTTTTTGCAAATGTTTTTATTTTATTAATTTAACACAAGTAGCAAAAATCTAATCAATAACAAAAAAAATAATAACAGAACATTTACTTCGAGACATTTCAATATTAATTTTGCATATGATTGGTTTTGCTGCTTTGTAGTGCGAGATTTGTGGCAACTGAAATTTCCATACTTTAATTTGATTAGTTATAAATATTTAAAGGTTTATTCCAACAAAGTATTCAAATGAGGTTTTGCTTGATATGCTTAACATACATTAAAAATGTTAGCCGCTCATATAAAGTTACTCAACATGTCGAGTAATTAACAATAAATATAACAATTTACCGAAAATTACAAAAATTTCATTGTTGTCACTTTTTACTTTACTTTTTACTTTCATTATATTTTTATTTCCCCTGTTTTTTACTTCCCAATTTTATATTTTGTGAGAAGAAAACTCTGAAGTTTATACGTGTAAAAACAATCCACTAGGTTGTAATTGTGTGACAGCTCGTCACTTTCATAGCTTGTCAGGTCTAAATAACCTATGTATTATGTAATGAACTTTACTCACAATCGGTTAGTAATTTATGGATTTCTAACCTTTGAAGTAATCGGGAAGCGACTTATTACTTACTTTACTTTCCCAGCTAGCCGGGAAAGTACTTTCCCGGCTAGCATCTGTCACTTTTCTTACCTGGAAATGTCAATGTCATTTTTGATTAAAAGATGGTTTAGAAAGAATAGAATCCACTCAACATTTATTTAATTCAGAAACAACAACAACAATAACAAAAAGAAAACTATTTGGAATTATAAATATTAATAGTTACATTGGAATTATGATTACTATTAACGGTTAAAGTAAGACCGTGTTGCTCAAAATTATGAGTTTCAGAAATAGATGAAGACGCCGACGTTTCTGGATTTTCTACATGAGACAACATATTAGCAATTTTTATTTGTCCATGTAATGAATTCTCCACATATCCCTCTGCTACGGTGTTGGATTTCCAACCCCCCAACTTTTTCAACTGTAGGATGTCTCCACCTGTATTTGCTAATAATGTTGCTGAAGTACGTCTAAAACAATGTCCTGTAAACCTGTTAACATTTTCCAGCTTTAAATAAGTTGCTATTTTTTTGGGAAAACTTCCTATAGCATTATGCCCAAAAGGCTGTCGTGTAATTTTACCAAATCTTATTTGTAAAAAAAATATATCAGAGTCAATGTTATTACGAAGGTCACAGTATTGCTTTATTATATTTATCCATTCCGATTTTGTAATTACAAATGTACGGGAAGAGTAGGTTTTTGTGACAGGAATCACTATTATAATTCGATTTTCTAAAATATCCAGGTCACTTATTTTCATTTTTAAAAGTTCATCGCACCTACAGGCTCCGGAAATGCCAATAATTAAAACAACCTAAAAAAATTTAATATAACATATATTTAATATGTACTAAATAAATTAAAATTACCTTTTGAGGAAGATATTCTATCGGGGCATTGTTTAAAAATGTATCGATGTCTGCTTCAGAAAAAACACTTGACTTTTTAGCTTGATATCCCACATTCTTCCTTTTCAAAAATGCCTTCAATTTTGCGTAATTACTAATAACAACATTATGCCTAAAGTTTAATACTGCTCGCAACATCGAATATCTTGACCATAATGTGGAGGCTTTACTTTGTTTGCTTATTTCACAAAAATAAGCAAGAAGTACCGTCTCAGAGGTATGCTGCACACCTTTAGCCACGCACCATTTACTGTATAGTTCATAGGTGTTTTCATACCTCTCCCTGCTTTTTTCAGGAATTATTCCTTCAGTAGCTCTCTCTGCAGCTACCCGCACTTCTGGTGGCGTACATTCAAATTCACTATCAGACATTTTTGTAAAATAAACACAATTTGATTATATGTACAATTAATGGCGTCGTGTATCGCCTAAATGTCAGATTCAACAAACTTGTTTTGTTACCTAGCAACGATCTCACAGGTTACTTAAAATAATTCATCTTATCACATAATGAAAATGGATACAGATATTTGAAACGAAATTATTATTGGTAGATTGTGAGTATTAGAAATCCATAAACTACTAACCGATTGTGAGTAAAATAGTATACAAACCTCGCGGGAACTCATTCTAGCCTCGCGTCTGTAGTTTACCTCGGTGCTTCGCACCTCGGTAAACTACCTTGCCGCTCGGCTGAAATAGAGTACTTTCCCGCTCGGTATGTAATGTACTATTACACAACCAGTTGCGTAATATTTTACTTTTCGTAACAGGTTGTAAAAAGTTAAACGTTTCCTAACGTCAAAGGGGTTTGAAAATCCTCACTTTACATGTTAAAATTAGAAAAATACATTTATTTCTTTTAGAGAAACATGATTAGGTAGTTAGTACATTCTAAAAATATTTTCAAGACCACACCTTCGAAAATACGGGACTGATATCAAGTTAATTATTCCCAATGGAACGGTATATTTTTTTACGATTTTGAATTTTAAACGTTATTTTAGAATTAGGGGTTCGGATTTTTAAGACGTTTACAATACCTACATTTCTCATTTAGTGGCTATGAAAAGTAAAATGGCTATCATATACGAAACTTACAAGCAAACATTTGTAGTCCGAACATACATTGCAGATGAATTTAAAATCATCTGTTACCTTGCAATTTACATAAAATTGTAGTTTTTCTTTCCAAAATATAAAAATGTAAAGGCTTCCGGGTAATAAAGTAATCCGAGGACCGGCTAAAACCACATCTACAAACCCGTTACGTATTAGAACTCCTGTTAGAGCGAGTATTCCACATTATACATCTTCAACTCTAAAGACCATCGATAAAACATTCCGTGGGGTTTTTAAGAGATGCAGAACAAGTTTTAATATAATTGGCTAGGTATTTGCATAAAATTCGTACCAATTATGCAATAAATAATTTTGGAAATATTAACAGTTGCTTGTCACGTATAATTAGTGTGTAGTAAGTCCCTTTTTTGGTAAGTATTCATAAAGATTCAAGAGACGTATTATTAGCTTTAAAAAAAGAAATAATGGCATGAGTTAAAAACTACGGTTTAACAAAAAAAATAATCATATCAGAAATAATTGAGCAATTAGCGAGGTATCTCGGGTCATTATGAAGTTTAGATCCATTTTAGGTTGAGTTCGTAGAATTGTGATAATTGTTACATATTCTTCTACCGCAAGAAAATGCTCAATAAACTGGATTATAAATGGCATGTGCATATTAAAGTGCTCTTGAATTCAGCTACGAATGTTTTAATATACACAATTACTACAATACTTTATTAAAACATATGCCTATTTATATATTACCTACAAACCAAATAATTATATATATCTACACCAATATAATTATATTTTCGGTTTAACAAATTGGTATATATCATATCATCATAAAGTCACCGTTCTTTGCGTGTATACGGCACAATCTATGCAGTAATATGATATTCGATCTCGCTCATACACTTATCAATCGGTACGTTGTAACCGAGGAATACATATTGACTTGTTCACAGTTAACGAATATAAGAAAACTAAAGGTTTTAAAAAAAATACCTACCCCATCATGAACTCCAATAGATACATCTTCATCAGAGACCTACACAACCTTTGTCCCGACATAGTACCCATAGCCCGACATAGTACCCATAGGGACTACCTACCTCAGAAGCATTTCACAAAAATTCCACGAATTTAAACTGAATGATAGTCCGTTAACAAGCAACATCATAAGCATTAGAGAGCATAACACACCTTTTAGAATTAAACACAATCTTGTATATCAAAAATTACCAAGACTCACGCAACCAATTTAGATTAACTATTTATACTTTAAATTTTGAAAATTTTTAAGACTTTTTAAGCATTTTAAACTTATCCAATTGATTGATTCTGTTTGTTTGTTTTTTAGTCTTGTTTGTTTCAAAATTCTTCAAAATTCCAAACGGGTACCTTCTACGCCCCTGCACCCCGCTCACCTCCTAGAAGGGGAGACTTTAAGGGCTGGTCGTATAGAAATTACTTGAACTGCCGTTCAACTAAGCTAAGTACAAATTGTGAACCCAGTTCATTCTCCGTTTTGTTGTTCCAACGATTATTCTTTAGTTCAGCTGAACTACGTATTACTGAGGTTGTTAGGAATGCAGAAATTGTGTATTTGACAGTTTAACGCAAATTTTAGCGCGAAATCTGTCTAATTTTCTAAGTTTAGGTTCACTTTAATATTGCTAATTTAAGTTTTTGATAAGAATATTAATAGTAATCGTGCTAAACTAACTTATTTGAAGTGACTGCCTTTATAAATATTATAATTTTATTAGGTGTAGGGTGTAGTACTGGTGTTGGGTGTTTTTATCCCAGTATTATTTCCATTTGGGTTAAAGGTGTGCTTTAAAAAATATCGCTGTCAACCCCACAGTCCTCAAGAAAGATAACTATTAATTTTAGTTGTAAGGATTTTGACATTTTGATCAGTCTTGTGGGGAATTATAATGATAGAATAGTGTAGGAAAACCGATCGAACCAGTAACCACATAAAAATTGAGACATGGCTGCATTGAGCGAAGGAGTTTAACTGCATCTTTGGAGAAGCATATAGGGATGCAAAAATCTTCCTAATTACATGCGAAACGCGGTCTACAATAACGTTACAGTGTCTTTTGATAAACGAAATCACCGCAAAAATTCGTTTTTATCTACTTTACAAAATGATTTGGTCGTTCTCTAAACTGACGCCACATTTTAGGATGTAAGACTGCATCCACTATACCCAAAAAGTGGCCATCGTCTGTTAGAGGCTCGTCCAAGTAATCCATTTCAATAAAATATATTAAGGTTAAGTTTATTATCTAATGCAAGTTCAGCGCCATGAAGGGGATATCGGTGGTTCAACGTGAACTACGAATTTATCGTAGATCACTGTTTAAACAACTCTATTTCGACGTTTGAACTACAGTTCAGACTACAGTTCACTGCGTTTATACAACCGGCCCTAAGTATGTTTGCCACCTAAATAGTCCAAACAAAGTTCAAAGTCAAAAATTGTGTTTCCTCCATTTCCATCTATACTTCCCTTTTGAGCATTCATTGACTGTGCTATTTGGTTCTTACATTAAATACCCGAATCTGCAAGAGTATCCTATCGAACGCTTCACATTTTATAATTTATCACCAGTTTAACTACTGTATTTTAGCCTCTAGAGGCCCATAAACGAAAATGTAACTATTGTCCGCGGTCTACCCTACCCACCTGCCATATTTAATATACGATCAATATAGACAATAAAAAATTAAGATAAAACGTCATCAGCTGAATGAAATATTACCTACCGAGACACTGACCAGTCATTGTTTTCTTGTATGGTAAATTTGCATACTAGCATAAACATCAGCGCGTAATTATCTTAAGGGTGATAAAAACTTGACGTTATCGGCCGTTTAACCTGAACGTCATCCGTAACGCCATCTTTGATTTATGTAACAACTACAACCGCAGCTTAAGCACAAGCAATGCGTTTTGAACTCAGGCTTATTATTGTGACAAAAATGTTCTTTACGAGACCTTCCTCCAGAAATATGTTACATGCTTAATCCATAATCTTAATCTATAATCCATAAACTTAATCCATACGTTAGTAACATTACACATTCTCTAGTAATATTAATAATGATATATGCTTTTCACCTAGAGATGTGACATTTTTTCTTGTAATTATCTAGTTAATGTCAGTCTTTTTGTAACTGAGACCAATAGCAACGTCAGCATAGGAGTAGCCCACAACCCAGATCTTTCGCCGCACATCTTCGATAGAAGTTGTGTAGCTCATTGACGCTGTTGATTAAAAGACAAGTGAATATTACTTCCGGCTATTCCGGAAGTAGACCTAAGCAAGTATTTTACACCCTGTATATTTTGTACACAGTTTTGTATAGCTTAATATTTTTACCAAAAAAATCTTTACCATGTTTCCCTTGTTTTTGCAAAATGGCGGCGTGGGAGGCATTTTTTCTAAATTCAATGCAGGCAATATGAGGTTACCGATAAAATACTGCCAAACAACTTGTTAAAATAACACACAAAATAGGTTTTGTCGTTGCTTTTTAATCAAATTTCCAAATATTTTATTTGTCACATAACCGTATTTTAAGTAAGTTTTTTTTTAACACATATCAACAAATTTTGTGGAATATTTTTAATAGCAAGTGATACTTAATCTAAGTGCATTAAGTGCTACCATTAAAGTTCGTTTCGTTCCAATGCATTTTAATTTTTCATTTTCGAAAAGAAAATGATACTATCTTCAGAAACATTTTTCACCATAACTAAAAATGCACGAAATATTAATTTCCAGTAAATTAGCTCATAATTTTAAATTATAAGTAAATTTCAGTATCTTTATATTTTATGTTTTTTACTTTAAAAGGCCAAAAAATTTCTAGGTATTATATTTATTGCAGTGGTTGATACGCGGCAGTAAGCTACCTAATATATAGAAACAAATTCATTGGGAAGTCACTATAATTATCACAAACGTCAACATAGTTTCTTGAATATTACAAGAAACCTGCACGAAAAAGTTTATGCAACTCCTCCACTATAACTAGAAATCATTAAAATAGGATTAAAAGGGCTTCTATTACTTCTATTTAAAAAAAATGAGCGAGTGTGCCAGTACTCGAGACTGATGTGTAAACATCTCGTATGTGGTAACGGTATGTCACTACCCAAATTTTCTTCAAAAGTGTTAACATAGGCTTCTAACATAGGCTTCTTTCCGCACATTTTCTATAACGGATTTATTTTATTACATTTCATTTACTTTTTATTGTGTTTATATTGTGTGAATGCCAAATTATTTAACCTGGCAATAGACGCAGTTGGATGGATACATACGACAATAAAATAGGGTACAAAAAAAGGTGCATTTTTATTGTCCACTGTATTGTCAACTGTGTCCGTAACTAGTTACATTGTAGTAGTATTTTTATACCTACATGAAAATAACTAACTATACCGCAATAATAATTATAATTATGTTAAAATATATGCAAAAGTAACTAGTCCTAAGTAACGAGTCCTAATCCTGAAAGTAACTAATCGTTACAAGTACTTAAAAGTAACTAAAGTTCCCATTACTAAAGACTGACGAAGCCAAAGCCAACACAGATGCGGAACCGCCCAAAAGGAAGTTACGACCTGTCGTTTCCGACGTTCCTCGGAGCCCATCTGTGTTTGTCGACATACACCGGTAACAGTTCGAATGTCATGACAATATTACAATATTCCACCTACACCCTAATATTTTAACTGCCTCACGGGCCCTGAGTCCATTGTACTTGCACTTGCATCATGTGCACGCTAACCGCTGCCCTAACAAAGCACCAAGTATACGAGATTTAACAAAGCATATAGCAGTCAGATGATGGTGCAGCGGTTCAAACACCGCTTTCCAAACCAGCGTTTGCTGGTTCGATACTCACATCAGGACTCTTGTAATAAGGTAGGCAACACAACACACACACCATGGAGGTTGGCGCTGTAAACGCCATCTATCAGGTAGTAGCTGAATTAATTTAGTAGGTAGGTACTGTGCATGATAATTGATGGGTTATGATGTCACATCCGCTTTCACATTTCCATCCCATTTCCCGAAATTTACCCTCATATCGCCGCAATAGATGTCTTCACATCAAAGGGATTACTTTAATGATCGCATTTAATGAACGCATCAAAATAAGGCAGACAAAAATAGAGCCATAGGGTCAAATAGTGATCTTATTGGTTTGTGTCACATGTCATAGTGGAGACAGAAATACCGTTAATGTATTTAAGTGAATACGAAATATCTTTTATATTTGTCTAATCTTTAATGACCGATTTCACCTTCTTTGTTTGATGCGAGTTTAAGTAATGGTTACTATTCAAAATCTTCCAGCAAATTTTTAAATAAAAACTAATATTCTTCTAATTTTGCGACAAATTAATAATTTTATAAATTTTTTTTATATATATCCAAAACCAATAAGAAAATCTATAAAGCTTTGTCATTTTAACAATTTTTTTCAACATCATATCTAATTATTCCTTTTTCGTAATAAAATTACACCCCTAAAATTATTCCCTCTACAATTTTGTTTAAAAAATATGTAAAAACCTACTTGCACCACCCTTATTATACAGGGTGAGTCAGTTTTTTGTAGACAAACTTTAACAGGGGATAGAACGCACGTTATTAAAAAGAAAAGTGCCTATAAATATATGGCCGATCTAGCTTCCTAAGGAAGATACAAGGTGTTAAAGTTTCATTTTTTTTTACATTAATGTGTAATATTTTCTGAACGGAATGATATATTCACTAAATATTTTACACATATCTTAATCTGCATAGGATCTACATGTTGTATTGTTCCTGTCGAAAATACTATAGTGGATGTTACTTTTTTCGGGTACTTCGGATATTCGGCATAATGGAACTTTTTTTTCGTACGCCACTGACATTATCTGATACATATTTCTAAAATAACGGCCCCTTAGTAACAATTTTGATCTCTTGTAATTTTGCTCTAACTACGACAGTTTTAGAGATATTGGCCGTTGTTTCTCTGACAGTGTAATGTCGTCATTATATTTTTTGTCTCGAATTTTCTTTATGACTTATAAACGAACGCTTAGATTTTTTCATGTTTGGGGGATAATGCCTATTAATTAAGGCGCATAAAACAAGCGGTAAGAATGTTCAAAAACTTGCACAGTGGCGGGGTGGAAGGGGTGCTCCACCCCTTTCGTAAACAGAACATCTACGCCAAAGACTATTTAAAAAAAACCTGTTATTTTCATTATCTACATACAGTTTAACAAAAATAATGTCCCTTCTTCTGTTTCGTAATTCCTGTGCGGTTCCTAGTTATTTTGATTTTTAGTGTTTGATGTGGTACTAAATTAAGTAATTTATTTATTAGCAATAATAATTATCGGCTAAATATTTAATTCTTTCAACGAAACCTACCTAAATATGGTGTGTTAAGGATTCAAAAAAGCCGAAATCTCTTATTCTTTATCTTTTTCCAATGTAGTCAAAATAAATATTTGTTATATCAAGCCTTACTCAAATACAATACTTTTATATGTTGAAATCTGTTAAATTACAAATGTACTTACAATACAATAGATTATTGTGCAGTTTGTGCAGCCAAAAGTCTTAAAAATTTCCTTTAAGTTTTATTAAACTTGTGCATGTACCAATTTCTGTTTCAATTTTTGTTGTTGTTTGCTAAATAATTTCCATTTAAAACTAGCGTATTTGTAACTGTACGTAATAATTGCAACAAAATATTATACTCCTTGGAAAACAAGTAAGCATTATGTCATATTTTGAAACGACAGTTTGACGTATTACAAGTTTATCTACAAACAATTTTGCTTCATCTTGAATATTTTCACTGTTATTAATTATTATTTTTAAGATTAAAAAGTTATTTTATGTGATTTGCCAGATTTTAATTAGTGTAACATGCCGTTTACATTTACAAATAGCGAACAAGCCGACATTCATTTTATATATGGGTTCGCAAATGGGAATTCAAGATACGCAGCTAGGGAGTATCGAAGAAGATTTCAAAATAGACGACAACCTCATCATTCCGTTTTTGTGAGTATCCACCGTCGATTTGTTAACCAGGGTTTGAAAAATGTACCCGGGGGCCGACAGAACAACCGTGGACGAGATAGAGACCGTATATTGCGGGAATTTAATAGGAACCCAACGACAAGTACTCGACGTGCTGCTATTGGTCTTGGTATTTCCCAAAGTAAAATTTCCCGGGTTTTAAAACGGGATCACAGACGCCCATATCATTTTCAACCTGTTCAAGGTTTATGTCCAGGTGACGCTGAACGAAGACTTACTTATTGTAGATGGGTTCTTAACTCCATTCAAAATAATAGGGATTTCTTATCCAATATACTGTGGACTGATGAATCTTGTTCTACTCGTCGTGGTATAGTAAATTTTCACAATCTGCATGTATGGGCATATGAAAACCCACATGCCATTCGACCACGAAGTTTTCAACATGAATTTAGTACAAATGTCTGGATTGGATTTTACGGCAACCACGTGTTTGGACCTTATTTCTTGCTACAACGTGTAAATTCAGAAAATTTCCTACAATTTTTAGAAGAACACCATGGTAATATATGGGAAGTCATTCCTTTGAATTTAAGAAGACAGTCTTGGATTCAACTTGATGGGTGCCCGGCCCATTATGGCAGAAATGTAAGAAATTGGCTAAACAATAACTATCCAGGGAGGTGGATAGGTCGTGGAGGTCCAGTGGCGTGGCCTCCCAGATCCCCCGATTTAACACCACTTGACTTTTTTGTGTGGGGATTCATTAAGGAAATAGTGTATACCACTCCGGTTAATACACTTGAGGAACTTCAAAATCGCATTAGAGATGCTTGCAATGAAATAAGGGTGCATCATTTAGTTAACTTAAGACGTTCTATGATACGTCGCAGTGAAATGTGTATTGAGAAGAACGGTTTACATTTTGAACAAAGTATCTAATTTTATGTATGTAGGTACTAGTGTTATTGTTATTAATTCTTGTAATTGTTATTTATAAATCATTATTGCTAACAATTGTTATTTATTCCACAATTATTATTGTTAATTAAATATTGCTATAAATTCAAAAATGTTTATATCTCCATAAACATTAACATCAATGCTCATCTAATGTTTTTTTTGTAATTGTAATTACTTGGAAAGAGATAAAGAGATTTCGGCTTTTTAGAATCCTTAACACACCATATTTAGGTAGGTTTCGTTGAAAGAATTAAATATTTAGCCGATAATTATTATTGCTAATAAATAAATTACTTAATTTAGTACCACATCAAACACTAAAAATCAAAATAACTAGGAACCGCACAGGAATTTCGAAACAGAAGAAGGGACATTATTTTTGTTAAACTGTATGTAGATAATGAAAATAACAGTTTTTTTTTAAATAGTCTTTGGCGTAGATGTTCTGTTTACGAAAGGGGTGGAGCACCCCTTCCACCCCGCCACTGTGCAAGATTTTGAACATTCTTACCGCTTGTTTTATGCGCCTTAATTAATAGGCATTATCCCCCAAACATGAAAAAATCTAAGCGTTCGTTTATAAGTCATAAAGAAAATTCGAGAAAAAAAAATTATAATAACGACATTACACTGTCAGAGAAACAACGGCCAATATCTCTAAAACTGTCGTAGTTGGAGCAAAATTACAAGAGATCAAAATTGTTACTAAGGGGCCGTTATTTTAGAAATATGTATCAGATAATGTCAGTGGCGTACGAAAAAAAAGTTCCATTATGCAGAATATCCGAAGTACCCGAAAAAAGTAACATCCACTATAGTATTTTCGACAGGAACAATACAACATGTTGATCCTATGCAGGTTAAGATATGTGTAAAATATTTAGTGAATATATCATTCCGTTCAGAAAATATTACACATTAATGTAAAAAAAAATGAAACTTTAACACCTTGTATCTTCCTTAGGAAGCTAGATCGGCCATATATTTATAGGCACTTTTCTTTTTAAAAACGTGCGTTCTATCCCCTGTTAAAGTTTGTCTACAAAAAACTGACTCACCCTGTATAACGTACGATTTTGTTCAATTGCCACCAAACGAAAAATATAAGCAGAGGTCAAAATTCAAAGATGTGAAATCATTAAAATTTTTAAAATTAAACAACATTTAAAATTACTTTTCAAATACTTTTCCGGGAAGGTCCCGTTACTCTTATGGGACTGTAGTACACTATGTATAACAAAACTGAATTTGAGAAAAAATTGTGAACTTTATACCGAATAATGAAGTAACCACAGTAATAGTACAGGATCCGGTGTTGGAAATATATACCCATCTCATCTGTTATTTGACTATGACAAAGATTATATGTTAGATAATATATATACATTGATAAATCGCACATGGGTTGCCTAGCTAAATCCCGTGCCGATGGTGTTGATGGCTTGCCGAAGGTGGTGAAATAATATAATTTCTAATTAACTTTTTTGGATAAATTTCCCCGATTTGTTATTCATAAAAATCGAGCATTAGCTGAGAGAACTTGATAGCACGAATTGGGAAAATATGGGTTGCCTACTTTCCCCTCATGACAACTATCAAGATGCCAGGAATAAACAGGCAAGCAAGCAAGTCAGAATCAGAAGAAATTCTTTTTTTATGTCAGGTTCCTACCGTTACCGCTCCCTTTCGATTTCCAAGTCTTTCTATCATAGCACATTTCTGTGTTCAGGCCTCTCGGATCCATGGCGTCCTGGATGTCGTCTCTCCAACTTCTTCTTGGTCGCCTTTTCCATCTCTTTTTTCTGGCGGTCCACTCCAATATTTTTCGTGGTTATCGCATATATGTCGCATGGAGGAATGCGCGCAACGCGTCTATAACTTTTCACGCTCAAAACTTAACATCGAAAAACTAGGCAACTATGAATGTGACAAAACTTTTGCTAAGGCAACCTAATACATTTGGGTAGGGAATAAAATAACGTTTCATTTAATAAAAAAACGAAGAAATAGCTGATGAGGGTATATTAATAACGCTTACTCGCCTGTTTATACTTGGCAACTTCATAGCTGTCGTGGGGGGAAAGTAGGCAACCCATATTTTTCCAATTCCTTGTGTCATGTTCTCGCAGCTAATGCTCGATTTTTATGAATAACAAATCGGGGAAATTTATCCAAAAAGGTTAATTTGAAATTATATTTTATCACCACCTTCGGCACGCCATTTACACCATTGCATCGGCACGGGATTTAGCTAGGCAACCCATCTAACATATAATATTTGTTTTATAGTCAAATAACAGATGAGGGTACATATTTGTAATATCGGATCATAGACTATAACCGTATTAGGTAGGAATAACTAGTTATAAAAATTTGTTGTAAATAGTCGATATTTTGGCGAACTCGCCGGTGATATACAATATTTATTGGCTCTATACTAATACAAAATAGTATATCATGCAATGAGTATTTAATGATACCTATTATCACACGATATGAGAATTACGAAACGATCCATAGGCGAGTATCGTAATAAATACTAGTGTCTTAATAGGCCTTCATACGTATTTCATACACTATTTTTCTACTAACACACTGAAACACTGAAAAATAAATACATTATTTTCAGTAATTATTGCATATGAAACTTATGGATTTTTAGTTTTTCGTATGATTTTGTGGATTTTACGAGTAATAAATGCAGCTCTTGTGGCCGGTTCCGGAATTTCTGGTAGAGTCTAATAAATGAATTAAAGTATGAGCTTTCAAAAAATCCAGAAAACTGGGAAGAGCACTAATTCAATTTGTCTTAATAATTTTTACTATCAAAATGCAGATATATTAATTACCGAATGAAAAACATTAGAAACACAACTAAAACTATATATACTTTAATGTGCAGGACTTAATGTTTCAAATTACGCAATTAACATAATATAATATGCTGGTAAACGGTAATTAAAACCCAATACGGATAAGAAATACATTAATTCTAAGAGGCTTTTTCAACGCCTGACTGGGTGGGATAACCGTGGAGATGCATAAAATCTATTTTAAAATAAATACATTTATTATCTATCCTCCGTTGTCGTAAAGTCACTGACAGTCACTGATAGTCCATCGGAAAAAGCGCGGAAAGCATTCTTCTTTTTTTGTCCTACCCAATAACGAAGTATAACCAAGTGTGATTTTCACCACTTGTCACTTGAATCAAATTTGACGGCACTCTCCATTGGTCGAGGCCATAGATATAAGAAAACGAAACGAAATTAGATATTTGAGTTTTGATCACTTATAACTTTGGAAATAAAACATAAAAATAAATAAAAAAAATAAAACAAAAAATCTTTTTTAGGTTTTTACAAGTAAACATTGCTCTTTAATTTGAAGTATAGTTTGTTGCAATAATTAAGAAGGTAATTTAAAAAAACTGGCAATATTTCAAGATACGCAATTTATCAATGTTTTTTTAATATTTAACTCGTGGTAATTCATTTATATAATGACCCATTAATTTTTTTTAACCAAAATCTCCAAATTTCATATGCCTCATTTTGTCTCGATGTCTAATGCGTCTAATTTTTTTTAAATACATTCAGATAAGTCTATTCAGATTATTGGCACTTTAGTAATTTTTATGGTGTTTTATTTTTGATTGGATAGTGGGCATTTTAGGATAACTACTGCTGTTTGGTGAGTGTTTTTATAGACTTAGAGTATGTTCTTAATACATAGAAAAAAATAAGTATGTACTTTATAGTTAATTAAGTTATATCAGAGACTTATTCACATATAATAATATCATAAATTATTGGTTATATCTTAATAGGCACAAGATATTAAAATAATAACAAAAAGGGCATTCAAAACATTTCATTTACATTTTATTTTTTAAAGTTTCAAATAAGGCAATTATGAAAGAAACGGAATATCAATGTAAACACGCTGATACAAGACTACTTTTTCAAATGGTATCATCGCATAAAATTGGTAAAATAATTATTGTGAAAACCTGTTTTTAAATAATAATTGTTGATGTGTTAGTTTTATTAATTTATTATCATTCAACTGACGAAAAATTTCACAAGAATGAAATTTACATGGAAACTGGCTACAGAAACGTTACGACTAATAAAAAAAAATATATTCCCATTCATTTAACTGCTGAAAAAGATTGATATATTTTATTGCTAGAAAATTTGATGTGAAAAGATCGTAATGATATTCGATTAAAATTAACAAAATGAGAAAAAATAGGCATGGGAATTACCTCACACAGAAGACACCTTTAGACTACACGTTCTCAAGTAAAATAATTAAACAACTTCAAAAATCTAATTTATCTATTTATATGGGTTCTATTTTAAGTAAGTATCAAACATTCACGTGGACCAAAAGTCACGTTGCTCAAGTTGAGAAAAAACATTGTTTGGATGGATTTTAAACAATGAGAATATACTTATTCCAAAAATGACGAACCAGCCTCCAGACCCAGAGGATATAGGAGGTATTATATCGTTATTTCGCGATGAAAAAACTGCAGTACTCAAAAGAGCATATGCAAAAAGGAAAGCGTGATGTGCAATGTCAATTGCAAATGTAAGATGAACTGCCCGAATAAAGAAAATATAGAAGACAACTTTGAAGGAGCGCAACAAGAATTTGAAGACGACATAACTTTTTAAAAAAATGCTTTAACTTATGATAGGAAAAACATTACTTCTATATTCAATTATTACTCCTACATTTAAATTTCCTATTATATTTCCTTTAAATAAATCTGAATATTCAACTTGATTTGTTATTAAAGGGTAATTATTTTAATGCTTTTGTTGGGGGCGTTGTCACAGCGTCATGCGCGATTTGGCGAACGCGGGATATATCGGGAAGCCTCGCGACTCCATCGCCGTAGCGCGCTTGGTTGTGTTTAAGGGGCTGTACCGCTTTAGTTTAAAAAACTAGAACCCACGTTAATCAAGGCTAAATAGCTTATTAAAGGTGGCAGTTTTTGGTGGCAAAATCATTCGAATACCTCAACATATAAGCGAGTTACAATAAGTAAAACCTTTTTAAACAGTTGACCATTTTAAGCATCTCCAATAATTTCTAAAAGTTAATGTTATTATTTTTGTGATAAGTTATACCTCAAATTAAAGAGAATCATTGATGATACAAAACTAAAAAAAGAGTATATATAATTTCAGCGCTTTTTTAAAAGCTATTCACGGTTAAATTTTAATTTTATTATTTTTAATTTTTTCAATTTCTTTATTGAAAATTCGGCCTAGGCTAATGGGGAGTGTCGTCAAAAGTAAATTTGATGTAAAAAAAACCTGCTAAATCAAATGGTAAATGTTTTAATTTGTTATACCTCGGTATTGGCTGTGTGAACGCTAGACCTAATGTTCTACGTACTATTATTAGAGTTGATTCCATCATTAGTGTTTTATAAAAAAATCCAGGCGTATTGTATTATTTTCTTTTCTTTTGAGCACGATTTCTATCGACAAAAAAATTTCAAAGTACGGATATAAAGCGCTCGTTTATACGTTACGTCACGTATCCTTCCTTAGTGACGTCACACAGCCTACGACCTTGAACATGACACAATGGTGTATTAGTAATATATTCCAAAATTGTTTCCCTACTTTTTGACAGTGGACGATGAAATTGAATTTGTTGACGTTTGACTTCTACTGATAAATAATCTAAATTTGACATGTAAAGCGTCCACCATGCTAAATTTTACTTTCGGCAGATTTTCTGCACTTCCTTTAGGAAATCCTGGCTCCCTTTTTTTTTACAATAATGTACAGAAAAAAAGCAAAATACAATTCGCAGAGAACGCACAAAACATAACCACAAAACTAAGCGTACAACGGTGGGCATGGGCTACTTAGGTTGACAAATGATGCTGCCAACTTAAATCCAGGCTGTGTAACGTCCCTCAATGTCAAATGAGTGTTCAAATTGCAAAATAAATACATATTTATTTTTTTGTAGCAATAAGCAAATAAACATATTTGTTTTGACTTATAAGAATCTAATGAAATGGCCCATAATATTCTCTTTTGTATTACAATAAGAAGTCACTGACATAACTCAACGATATGTGATCGCTTTCGACAGTAAGGTTTTTAACAATATATTACATATGGCCGTAAGACATATTGATCGCTCCTCATATTTTTAAAATTAAGTATACACACACAATATATATATATATATATATATATATATATATATATATATATATATATATATATATATATATATATATATATATATATATATATATATATATATATATATATATATATATATATATATATATATATATATAGTATATAGTTTTTGACGGAACTCATTCTTAGAATACACAAAAAATAAACAAAACAAAACAAAACAAAAATAGAACAAACAAATACATAAGAATGAGTTCCGTCAAAAACTAATGTCATAAAACGTCACTGCAAGTGTTGGAGTATTGGTATTTTAAATTCAAGTATGAATGATCAATGAAATAAATCGTATACTACTCTGAAGATCCTCAAGAAAGGTGAAAAAACTTGTACAACTTCTAAGTGGTTCGTTTTCGTGTGTATAGTGGTTCATTTCCGTACGTGTGTCCAGATATAGCACTGGTAAGTGTGTTTTCTTTCTTATTCGTCTATTTGCTTATTTCTATGTAATGAAATGCTACAAACCCAAGATTACTTTTCACAAAATAAATATGAATAGCAAAGAATTTCAAAGCTAATATATATATATATATATATATATATATATATATATATATATATATATATATATATATATATATATATATATATTAGGTTTTAAGTTCTTTGCTATTCATATTTGTTTTGCGTAAAGAAATCTCTTGGGTTTGTAGCAATTCATTACAGAGAGAAATAAGTAAATAGATGAATACTAAGGAAGGCACACTTACCAGTTGTACCTATATCTGGACATATATATGGAAAACGAACCACTTAGAAGTATATATGTCCAGATTTTCGCAATATATATATATATATATATATATATATATATATATATATATATATATATATATATATATATATATATATATATATATATATATATATATATATATATATTTGTAAATGAATAAATAAAAAAGTTATGTAGGCCGTTTTTGTGCAGCTGACTGTAGTTATTCGCGAATGAAGTTGGAAACGTGAAAATTTCCTGAAAGGAATCGTTCACATGAAATTACAAACAACAAGCTTCTAGTGCGATTACTACTCTCGCAAATTAAAGGAGTAAATATGGAAAAACAACTTACCCCTTAGCTGAGTGCTCTCAATTGCGAACATATTTAGGGCCAGTAATTGCAAAAACCTATTGCAGGGCAGCGGTACTGGAGAATGCTGTAAAAGGGCTCGGAATTCTCTTAACATCTGCATAGCTGTCTCTTGAAAGGTCTCCATTCTACAGAGAAAAAAGCACCTTTAATTTGTGTAATCGCATACGCATGTTTTTAATAATAAAATTTTGTAGAATAGGCACAATTATGCATGTTTTATATCCTAAACACCATAACGTAACTAAATAACATACGTAAATAACCTAACTAAATCCATAGACGTTCCAATAAAATTTGCCCTCTTTAAGTTGTCTACACCTCAAATATTAACTAAGTAGGGCATTTGTTAAATTAAAAATATTCATAAATTAATTTGCCCATTAATGTTATCTGATTTGAGGAATAAAATTCTTCATATTTCTTAGTGGATTTTTTTTTAATTCATAAGGTTATAGCTTTGTGTCACATTTTACCGTTTGAAATTTGATACCACTTTCTGCTACCGGACCTTGTGTAATTCATATAATACACCAAATGCTTTTTCCCTCGCCTCTCAATCATAATTCGCATACATCTGACCATTTTCAGAGATCAACAGATATATCCTACTTATTACAATCCACGATATGATAATACAGCATTCAAGGTCTGGGCCTACTTTCTCATTGGTTTCGCATTCCAAACACAAAATATTTAGAAAGAAAAACTATAGGGACGCTTCGCCAGCAGGTCTTCACATATTAGACTCGACTAAAATGTAGATTCTTAACTGTACATAATGTAATCTAAGGTAGCGGTTTACTAATTTATTTTTGTCCTCGGCTGATATTTTCCTATAAATCCAATTATATATAAATATAAAAAATAAAAAATATAAAGCCAATTGCTAGAGTGGAATATTTCATACATATAATAATATTACCGATGTACAATCAATATACTGTACTAAAAACGGTGGGAACTAAATAACTGAATTTATTTAGTAAAAAATGCAGGCAAATGCATTGCAATGCAAATATTTATTTATATTGTAGGTACATTCATTTGCCCTACGACAAAATAACAAAAGTGTTATTATGATTAATAAATGACTAGATATATTTTTCAAGTTTAATTTAAAAAATACTTGTAGCATAAACTAATTAACTTGTCAAGAACGGAAAAAACGATTTTTCTATTCAATTTTCGAATTGATGTATCTCAAAAAATACTGAACCGATTCTGAGAAGCTGCCCAGGAACTGAAAGTTTCTTCGAGCGAGAAAAAAAGTATGTGAAAATTATTAAAATGATACAGGGTATCCAAAATTGAATTGCAGTATAGGCATCAGTTGAGTATTTTTTTCAGTACATCAATTAGACATTATAAGAGAAAAATACATAATAATATGTCACTTTTGATCAGCTAATTAATTTTTGTAATAAATATTTTTTTAATTAACTAAAAATATATCTAGTTATTTATTAATAAATAATAATAACACTTACAAGAGTTATTTGTTTTATAATGAATGTACCTACAATATAAATAAGTACTGATTAATTTCTGCATGGGGATGATGGGAGATTATTATGTTTAGGGTATGATTTAAGCGCGCATTATTGTAAATACTTTAGCATAAAAATTATTATTTGGCGCATTAAAGCATCAATACCTTGCAAAAAATAAACTTATATATTTTAAATGAATAAGATGAAAACTCGCATTATTATAATAAATGGTTGTGCAAAATCTATTTAATTTTTGCGCGTTAAAATAAGCCTTTTTTAGCATTATTATTCGTGCACTAAAATATCGATTATTCTCAATTATTAAGTATCGAAATCAATCGCTATACTATCTGTAGAAATTACCTTAATATACCAATATAATATATAAAACATGTAACCATTTAAGGTGAAAGTACCTTAAATGGTTGTGCACAATATATTTAATTTTTGCGCATTAAAAGAAGCCTTTTTTGGCATTATTATTCGAGCACTAAACTTAGAGGTGCCGCGAGACACGAGACACGAGACGTCTCGTCTCGAAGCATTTTTGTCTCGTCTCGAGAGCGTTTTGTCTCGAATTTCGAGACGAGACGAGACGAGATAAAACCCTTCGAGACAAGACGAGACGAGACGAGACATCTCGAAATATTTTAATGACTTAAAACGCTTCAAAATAATGATAATAATAGCATTTAAATTTTAGTAATTATTTTTTGACTTCCAAACTAACAAAAAACAGCATCATAGCGTATGAGCTTGTAATACGTGCCTATAAATTGTTAAAATAAAACATAAATTAAAATATAAAATCTTTATTAAAAAACTGCATGGTGTTTCAGAGTACATACATGCATACATTAGAGAGAATAAACAGTAAAAAACAATCCAAATAAATGTATTCTATAATAAACAAAATAAATGAAAAACTCTAAATTGAAAATAAATATAACATTAACGTTGTAAATGTGAATATCACATAATAGGTAAAAAGAGGTAACTAAAAAAAATCTTGAATCATTACACTTTAAACTAAAGATACATAAGATAAATATAACATTTTAGTGAGAAATGTGAGAATATTTAGGTCACATTACACGACTTATCACATCACAGCATAGGGTAAGTATAGGTATAGGTAAGTTTCACTAATCAATGTTCAGCTTATCTTTTAAGGTACAAGTGTACCATGAATTCAGACATAATAATGAACGAGCTGACTCCGCATTAAGTCGATTCCGAAGTTTAGTGACTACTAATCCAGCTTTTGAAAAAAAGACGTTCTGAAGGAACACTTGTTGCGGTAATACTTAATAGGTCTCTTGCCATCTTTGAAATGTGTGGATAAATTACTTGAAATATTTTTTGGGAGTGGGTGCAATAACTTCTTTACTTTTATTTACATCAAAGAAGCAACTTCTTTTCTTTGGAACCTCCAAAGAAATGTTCATTGATTTTGAAACTGAAAATTTTCTTTTTTTGGCGGAAGATTTTGCAGTCACCTCGACGATTGTTTACAAAATATTTAATTAATTTGAGGAATTTAATTTGAAGGCTATTTTGTGTTGATTTACGGCAAAAACTGCTGACATTGACTAAGAAAATGTAAAATATCTAAAAAATTCAGCTTTAAATAAAAAAATTCCAAGTAACATAAAAGTTTGCAAATTAAATATGCTATCAAACGAACGTAGTTTAAAGACCTTAGACGTACGTAAAAAAATATTTGTAGAGGAGAAAGGGGCCGGACCCCCCCCCCAAATGCAGGGTTCTAATACATTTTTTTCCAATCGAGACAAAACGAGACGAGACGAGATAAGACCTTGTCTCGTCTCGTCTCGACCCTGTCTCGTCTCGTCTCGGAAAATTTTATCTCGAAATTTCGAGACGAGACGAGACACGGCCGTATCTCCTCTCGCGGCACCTCTAACTAAAATATAGGTTATTGTCAATTATTAAGTACCTAAATCAATCGCTATACTGTCTGTAAAAATTAGGTTAATATACCAACATAATATATAAAATATGTAAGCGTACTTTCACCTTAGTTAAAAAAAAATACGTATTGTAGGCGAATAACCAAATAAAGACAATACAAACATATCAAAAAACAAAGGTATTTTAACCTAACCTAGCCTAACCTGACCTAACCTAACATGACCAGTATAATACTGGGAAGAAACTCAAAAATATAAAAGAAAATGCCACAAAGAACAGTTAGACAATACTTATTATTTCATTAGTGTACTATAGTACACATGCCTTTTATAATTTATTATGCTCCTTTAGTTTCGAAGGTACGGTATACTGACTACGTTGATACATCCAACGAATCGAGATGGTGTAGTGAACATTTCACCATTTTTAATGCGCATTTAATAATATTAGAACTAAAATATTTCTTCAGTTGCTCATAAAACTTTTAGCTGAGAACAAATTGTATATACTGTGGGTAATGAAATTAAAATATTGGAAATATAATAATTCTAGTACAATATTATTTAAAATAATGCTGATTTTTTTCCTATTATGCATTTTTTTTCATTTAACCAATATAATGTTAGTTTAATAATTGTAAATCAATTATATTTAAACATAAGGACATTTATTTTTATTCAACAGTACAATGATTTTTTAGATGTGAGTTAATATTTATTAGTGTTAAAAAGAGTAAATTGTTAAAATGAGTAAATTGTTAAAATGAGTAAATTGTTTGCGTATAATTAATTTATTGGTAGGTAATTAATTTTGTTTAAAGACTTGATTTAATTATTAATTGACAAAACATTTAATATAATGCTTAAAGACAACGCTCATTGTATTTAAAATATCAATTAAATTGATCCCTTATTTCCTCCAACTTGGTTTCAGGTTAAAACTAAAACGCTATTAATATACACGGGGCAGTACGTTTTTGGAAGGCCGTAAAAGCTTCAAGAGAGTTTCCAGGTGAAGTAAAACAAATAGTGGACAGTTTTTGCAAACAACGGGTATTTTGCACAGCCCGAAAATATGCTGGACATGCCAGCATATCGATGTAAGTTGACTCACGTGAAATTATTATTTTATAGAGAACTAGCTGTTCAGAGGATTCAGAATGCTAGAAAACGAGTAAGAAATATAAGTAGAATTTTCAAAGTACCTAGTATATATTTTAATGCAGAGCATTATACAAATTGAATAGACTGGCAATCCTGTCCCATACCAGAGCCGCCCATGAGAGTGATAGTGATTTGCAAAATATTATAAAAGGAAAAAAATAAGCATTCAACCATGGATGAAGTGCATCGAATTACCGATGTAATTGAGACCACTAGAAGAAAAAAAGGTCTGCGCAACGATATTCCTAGATGTGACCCAAGCATTCGACCGAGTCTGGCATCAGGGCCTGGAATACAAGCTACAAAAATATTTGCCACTGAAAATGAGACAAATTCTTCGTTCATACATCACTGACCGTCAGGTCGGAGTTAAATATGGAGAAGAATATTCAGACCTAAAAAAAATTGAGCTCGATTGCCTCAGGGCAGTGTCCTTGGACCTATTGTATACCTGCTGTACACCAACGATATCCCACAAAGCGACAGAGTAGTTACGGCAACATTCACCGACGACACAACTCTGCTCGCTATTGACCAAGACATTCAGTCAGCCACAGACTTCACCAGCAAACAATCCCACGAATCAAAGTATCTAGACATTACTTTAGATGCAAAACCTCGAAGGGAAAACTCAAGTGAAGAAGAAACGTGAGCAATTAAACCTCAAATTCAGACAAATGTATTGGCTCCTTGGACGTCGTTCCGAGTTGTCAGTACACAATAAAAATTTCAGTAGTTGTCAGTACAAATTTTGAAGCCCATATGGACTTACGCAATCCAACTCTGGGGATGCACTAAGAAATCCATCATTAAAGTCCCTAATTCAAATGTTCCATAAAGTATTTACTAATAAAGTACTTTGAAGCATCGTCAAAGCGCCGTGGTACATTCGCAATGAAGACATCCATCTCGGCCTGAATATGCCTATGGTTGACGATGAGATTGAGAGGTTTGCAGGCAAACATCAGAAGATGACAGAAAACCACGAAAACGTCGAAGTGATATCACTACTCGTACTCGACAACAACGACTTGTTCAACGGCTAAAGAGACTAAAACCGTTCGATTTGATGTAGTGACAGTGAAAGTGCCTAGAATTCTAAGCAAAATATGTCTATAACGCGAACCAAGTGATTAGTGTTATGCGGACTGTGTCACTGGACACTCATCTATGGAATAGCTAAGTCTAGATAATAAGAAAATGTTAGATGTATTTAATCTAGTTACAACGCTCAACGTCCACGCGGCGTTTTTCTAAAAAAAAATTTCATCAAGATCAACATCAAGATGGGTATGTAAGAGCTCAACTAGAAGCTAGAGCAGACTTGCCAGTATTTGACCATAAGGGTCATTATGTGTACCTATCTAAGATGACCAAATAAACATTTTCATGTGGGGCTATGCAAAAAGAAAATAATTTAAAAAAATTGGGTATTTTGGGACCCCTGTGAAGTCTAACGTTACTGACCTGTGATTTCTTCTATGCATCTAGAGTAATAATTGGCACACTTTTCATACAAAGGCGAACAATTCTAAAAAAAAATTTCGTTCTTAATTATTTTCAAATAATTATGTTTTTGTGGTTAGTCAACTTGTTGTCATCCGTGGCGGTCCAAGTAAAGCAAGAAAAATCGCAATGTCGCATGTCGCCCTGTTACCAGTCGATTGCAGACGGAATTGCTGAAGAAAGTACCTATCATAGTAGTTGCTACCGCAACTACTATGATAGGTAGGTATATGAACACTTGACTGTGCTGCTGCATTTATTTCGCTTTGTCTGTACCGATACTGCAGATCCGATTGGATGTTTATTAAACAATCTTCGACGTCTGTTAAAGATTCCAACAGCCCCATTCATCGCTTTTATTCAAAGCCCACACAAACAATAAGATGCGCTTGCATAATTTGCCCGACAATATAAGAGCGCTCAGTGACTCATTCGGACAGGTGCACATATCAAATGAAAGCAAAAGTAATGTCTGTACAGGTACATATTTAAATATAATGTAGGATCGTAGATGCTGCATTAATACGTAATATACCGTCTACGTGGACCCAGATCGCATCGAACAAGAAGACGGAGCAAAAAGAAGCTGCATTGTCTTGGAGATGTAGCTTGTATCTTGTGATATTTTATTTAGTACCTATGGGTATACCATGGTATTTATTAAAACAGTTTCCTTGGAATTTCCACTCATTTACTAAATCATTTTGAATATTAGAAAGAAAATTGTAGGGAACAATATATATGTGTAACTTGTCATATCGTTTTTATCGCACATGAAATGTTGTAATTTCGTTAGGCTCGCATTCGTGTATGAAAAACTTCCACGTCGGGCACCTCCAGGAATTACAAACTGAATAATCTTGCATTCTTGCAACTGATTACATAAATAACATCCCTGGTGACAACAAAACAGCAAATCAAGCTCGAATAATTCTATTCCGTACAAGAATATATGGAACTTTTGGCGAGAAGGCTGGATAATCTTGGTGGCCTCCTAACCGAGAAATTAGATGACCAAAAAGAATAATCGTAAAACTCTCCACTAGATGCCCTAACTGTAATAACTGTAAATCTCCCAACTGCTGGCATCAGCTAAATCAATTTTCTTGAAAAATTGTTACTGGCGAATTATAGCAGAATCAGTTATTTCTTAAACACCTTCGACTTGAATACACACAACCGATTTTTTGACTTTTCTTCGTTGTTTATTGCTAAAACATTGCATATGGTAACTATGGTAGAAACTCACATATTATACACATTCAAATGGATAACTTAAACAATCTTAAGTCACAGTAACTTAAGGTGTAAGCGGTAAACTACTAAATTTACTCGACCTCAAGAGTTGGTGGCCAGCATATTACAAAAAAGATTGCGTATCAGTGGAAACTCAGAACTCATGCTGAGAGATGAAACAACATTTTTCATCTACAAATTCAACCAATTCATACATGATTCTTCTAAGCCGGGTGAGTTAAAGCAAGTGAATATGTTAATGTTGTGTGTGGCATACTTTCCCATTAATGAATACTATAGAATAAAAAAAAACTGCATATCATTTTCCAGATTCACAGGCAAACCTAAGAAGTATTCCATTATTTATTAGAAAGAGATAAAACATATCAGAAGACTATAAAAACTTTATGAGGATATTATTACATTTAGTAATGTAAAAACAGCCGAAGCAAAGGCTTCTCTGGAGAACAAGTTAAACTCCTCTACCCTTCTGTAAAAATAAGCATTTTAGCG